>CAEGAF010023778.1:0-119830 GCA_903067075.1 Micropoecilia bifurca
CTTCTCTCATTTCACATTACATTTTCCTCTGTTTCCCCCCCCCCCCCCCCCCCGCTTTTATTCACTGACCTGTTTCCAGGAGGCATCTTCATAGTGGAGGATTTAAATTCTACCAAAACACAGTTTGCTGAATGCAGATGCATTCAGAACCTCAGTATTAACATTTTAGATTCAGCTTCAATCTTCTAAATGTGTTTTTTTTTTTGTTTAAACTTTTTTTTTACAAAGTATGACTTTGTTTTACAAGGATTCAGATGAACCTGGAAGCTGAGCCTCAGAAAAGCTACGTGCTCACTATCAGAGCAGAAACTCCAAACCATCAGGAAACAATTAAGATTTTTAAAAAATAATAAAACTTCTAAAGTTTGGTTGAATCTATATAAGATATATACTTTTTCATGTGCAGGTTTTTTCGTCAGGTTAGTGGAGAGACAACACAGTGTTTGTATTTTCTCATTGTTTTTTTTTACTTTTAGAGCCCTGAGTGGTCTGGTCCTTGCTTAATATCTCTGACCTTCCAGAGCGCTGCACCTTTTCTCACAGTTCGAGGTCTTCCAGTCAAAAGCTGTTAAAGCTTCCACAAGCACACGTTACCACTGGAGGGGACAGAGCTGTGGTCACAAGCTTAGAGAATAACTTGGCTCTGTGTTTCTGCCATCTTGGTCATTTTAAGGAGAAGTTGAAGATTAAGTTATTCAAAAAATATATACAAATTTATTTTAAAACACTTTGGTGTGATTTTAATCAGTGAAAACAAAAAAGACAGTATATTCTCAGTATAATGCAACATATTGAAGACTAGAATGAATCTATGTTCTAGTTATTGTTAACCAAAGGCTGATCCAAGCAAAGACCTTTTCTTAGATTTGAGTTTTGGTGGATTTAAAGGTATTCAGTATTTCAGCTTCCCACCAAAAAACTTCCAGTTTTCTAGAAATTTGTTCCAGATTAAAGGACCATAGAAGCTGAATGCTGTTTGTCCATATTTGGTTCTGGGGATGCAGAGCAAGACTGGAACCAGAATTTGAGTGATATGAAAGGTTGATACAACAGCACATCATTGATTTCTAAACTGAAATATTTTATATCAACTCCTCCTGCTTATGACTTAAAATAGATGCTCGCTTATGGGGGGCTGGTGAGGGGGAGATTAGTTGTAATTGGTCCAGTCCAATTATTTAACATTATTATAAATTCATTGATTGATTTTTGGGGAAATTAAATTCTGTTGTTACTGGATATAAGAACAAGGTGAGCGTATAATAAAATGGAATATTGCTGAATAATTTCATTAACATTTATTTCTTGAACAGTTTGTAATTTTTTGGGAGTAAAATTTGAAATCTAGATGTGATCAATTGTAAAGCATTACCCAGTTTGATTTAATCCTTAAAGCCAATCAAACACTGAAACAATTCACATGCAATAAAGCAAGAACAGATTTAAACTAAATTGCAGAAAGTAATATGTCTTTGGATTTCTTAGTTTATGGTAGCTATTGTGTTTCAGATGACTAGTTTTTTTTTTTCTGGATACTCTAGTTTTCTCTCACGGTGCAAAAGCATGAATGTGGGGTTAATTAATGGACTTGACCTCGACAGTAGCTGTGTGCTTGGCTGATACTCGTTTTATGCTCCGTCTTCGCTGAGAAATGTCCCTGCATCCTGAAAACGTCATTTCAAATTACAAACTAGTTCACAAAAACCAGAAGAACTTCTCTTTTCACAATAGTATTAATTTGTCAACTATTTTAAGCTCAAGCAGATGAATCAGCAATTCTTAAGAATCAGTTTCAGGAGAATAAAAACATCAAAAATGTCTTTGTGGAAAATGTTCTTGTAGTTTTCCAGATGTTCTTCCTAAAGCGCAGCACCTTAGAATCCAACAAACAATCTCTCTGTGCTCTGCTGGTGAGCCAATCTGTTCCACTAAGCTCATTGCAGATTTCTTTGACCAGATTGATCCTGCAAAACAAGCCCATTCATCACATACGGAGGCTTTGTTCCTGTTTCATCTTCCTCCTGTTATAAAACATATCATATATCCACTGACCTTTAGTGGAAATACCAGCGCAGACTTTGGATCTGCTGTTCTGCGTTCTAATGATCTTGGAAACTGCCAGAAACAAAATGAGGGGCGTCGATGGAAACGCAGCTTTAATCAGGACCTGAAGGAACGGCTCCCACAGCAACCAGTTACTCTGTGTTTGCTGAGGATAACAAGCTGGCAGGGAAGCAAATAGACATAAAAACGTCTGATTGTGTGTCTGCCATCACTAACTCCAACTATAACAAAACCTTCTTCCGATTTCTTATCCATTTTCAATTTCTATTTAGTTATTTTAGTAAGCAAGGTAATGAAATTAATACTTATTTCTTGGCCACTTTTTTTAGGTACACCTGTACCTACTTTTATTTTTGTAACATACATTCAACAAGGTCCCAGCAACCTTCAGACGTTTAGGTCTAATGACAAAATCGTAATTTTGCTGCACATTTATCACCAGTATATCGGTGATGTTGATGTGCATCCCCAATATGCTCTTGTGGGTTGAGATATATTAAATGTGGAGGCAGTAGGAGGACAGTGAGCTGCTCAAGAAACCAATTTATTTTAAATTCTCTAGTATGTGACTGGAAAGCCTTCAAAGAGAAGCTGCTTGAGTGCTTTAACTAAGCAGATCTGGACACTCTCGCATGTAATCTAAAAATTTCCATTTAAAACTATGTATTACCTCATGTTATTTTGTAATAGTACCATAACTGAGGCTAATGATAGAGACAGAGACATCATATTTGCACATTTATGAAATTGAAATGAGATGCACATCATTTCCATTTGCAGTGAAAAGTTTACCGAGTGAAATAGTGGAGCTCCTGAGAATTGCCTCATTTTTTATCTAGTGCTCCCCTGAGCTGCTTAGAAAACACTCCTGACATCGTGTCTTTTCCAGAGCCCACACACTTTGAAACAGTGCCAGCACCGCGTCCCGCAGAAACAGATTTATACAATATTCCATCGTCAAGCGGAAGCCAGCTTAAGTTGTGACCTTCTGGAGGCCTCAGCTTTCAGCAGCAAAGAGAGCATTAAAAAGTAAAAGTGGGACTGCAGCTGCAGTTCTTTCATGGCATTTGATGTCTTCCACACTTTGGGGGATTTTCATGTAAATTTGACTGCTTTTGACAGAATAAAACACAGATCACTGCTTCACGGTGCAGTTAGACACAAAAAGGAACCTGGAATGGTGAGAGAAAAACTTAAACATTACTAATATTGGTAAAACAAAAAACATACGTGTCATGGCTATGTAAATTATTATGGCATGAATTCCTCTAAGAGATTTAAAGACACCAGTTTGTTAGATATAAAATATTTATGGTTTCTGATTCCAGGTTAACTGGATAGTGTAGAAAATGGATGAACGTTTTCCAGCTTATTTTTTAACCATGTCAATGTATTCATTAAAAATGAAAGTGGAAGAAGCTTGGACTAGGATTTCAAAATGAACTGTACAAACTACCTGCTGCAACTTTAACATCCAAATGCTGTAGAATGAGTCTAGCTTATCATGTGCAAGAATCAGCTGATCTAGAGTAAAGTGAGATCTATTTAAAATAATTCATAAAAATGTGTGAATAGATCCACAATCATTATTCCAAAAAGTAAAAAAAAAAATCCAGTTAGCAATACATCTGTTTACTCTTGAACAAAGCTATTGTCATAGGCGTCATCGTAACACAAAATGACATTGTTTAAACATTTCAATAGTGGAATTGCTTAACCTGGAAAGAGGGTTGGTTTGTTCTTCATCTGCATTTATTCCGCCTGTGAGAGAGAAAAGTGATTTTTTGTCCCTTTGCATAAAGTTTCACTGAATTGAAGTTGTGCATTAAATAGTTTAACATATATCCTAAAATTAACAAGAGAATTGTACCTGTATAAATAGTAATTTTTATATTTGTTGTGGACTTTCTGTTTTTTTGTGGAAAAAAAACTGAAAGGAAATGCCAAAACTGCACATAAATATCTCACAGTAAAGCATTTAATCATTTTTGTTTTATTGCCTACACATTTGTGACTTTCCTATTAATTTTAGTTGGTCAGTGGATGATATTGCAAAGAATATAATTTTCCCTATGTATTTCACTTTTAAGACAAATAGCAAGGTACATTTCTGGATTGTTTATCTTTTATTAATGAGAAACACATCGAATCTAATTTTCATAATTTCCCTCTTTATTGTGTTGCTGGTGACTGACTCTGCAGATTGTGTGGTTTATGACCTGTGAGTTATTAGAATAAATGTGAATTATTGTGATCTGTATGATCATAGAAATGAATGTAAACTTTTGGATGATTAAGCCCCTCTGTTGGACAGGTCTGCTTCACAACCGAGAAAATTGTCATGACACGATTCAGTATTTTAACAGAGTTAAAAACAAATATGGAAATGTCATTTTTTTTTTAAGTCAGACAAAAATTTGGGCTAAGAATCTCATTATATTTTGTTCATCTGATATGAGTTAATGCATCTGACAAGCCAACTTTTCTCGCTGTACTTCCTGCTGTTCTGTCACTGCGGGGCTACTGGAGCTGCCAACAAATGTGGGAGACATTTTTTTTTTGCTGCTGAAAAGACTGTACCTGTCAAATTAAATTACCTTAAAGCTATATTATCTAGACTCAGGCTCTACCTGTAACCACTCACCATCTTTGACCCACTCTCATTAACTTCCACTAAGTTAAAATGGGAGCTGACAGCCAGCAGGAGTCTGAAACTGTCTCTTGTCTGCTGTAACTTGTCCCTCTCTGCAGCCCAACCAGCTTAGTGTGTATTGGGCTGAACATTTCCATCCTATTTGTGTGCATGTAAGCATCTGTTTCTTTCTCCCAGTCCCACACAGTGATTCCTCCTGCCAGGGGACATGGGTGCTGACCTGGCTATTGTTGACGCAGCTGTTGGTGGAAACCGTATCTCTCTTTGCCTTTTCATGTTCCTGGTCTATTTGTTTTCTTATCGGCCTCTAATTGTCAATGTCATTGTGGATTTAATGATTTTATCCTTGCCATATTACATCCTTGCATGCTGCTAGTGCCGACCCCTCATTTTTATTCCATATTTTTCTTTAGGGGTTTGATCTTCCCATGGCGCCACAGATTTTTTGTTTAGCAACCAATTTATTTACTTGAAATCAGTTTTTGCATTGCAGCTTGGTGCTTTTGACTCCATAACAGGAGCTGCAGTTCTCAGAGGCAGTAAGCCAACATATAAAGAAATCACTTACATACAGAAGGAAAATCAGCAAATGGAAAAGATCAGCAACACAATATTTTACAGATATTATCTATGAACACTATGTGCCCAGGTTTGATGACCATAACTCCCAAAAGTAGTCCAGCATTGTATTTGTGAAATGAGAACGTGTCGTACCTCCTCCACATGGGCAAGTCTTGGTCTTTCATCCCACTAGCACACCATGCGCCTGTCATAAGGGGCCTTATAAAAGGCTCAAGGTGAGTCTCATTTTATCAAGGCTGATCCATCGGAAATTTCTAGTTCACACATGTCACTGACTGACAGCAAGATGCCATTTAGACGCCCCACACTTCCAACTGGGACTTAGAAATTAGGAGAGACAGGTCATTTATTAATCACTGGAGAAATACAACAACTTTAGATTGCATTTTCATAAGGAAGTCTACAGAGTCTCACAACAAGAGTGTCTAAAATAAGACTGTATTTTTTTCCTAATCTACACTCAGCCACAAACAAACATTCAGTTCTACTAATTTTGGTTATTTGTTCTTTAATAAGCTGCAAAGAAAACACACCCATCTGTGTTAAAGGGTGTGGCAGGATATTTACCACGCAGTGGGACATAATCAGTGGAGCTTATATAAGGATGATGTTTCCTTAACCAAGCTTTTAAGCAAAGTCTATAAATGTTCAAAACACTTGGGCTCAGCATCACACCAAATATTAATGTGAGCCTTCTTCATCCTTTCCAATACCAATTACGATGTGTGTTTCAGGTCATTGTCCTTTGAGAGAATCAGTTACGTAAAAGTCTGAAATGTCGAACCAAATAAAACTTCTTGGGATTCTGAGGAATATTCTGGAAAGAGTTAAGGTCAAGCCTATCATAAACTGAAAGGCCTCTTTTCTTCCTTTAAAGTTAAAACCTTCAAAGCATCTGAAATATACATCCGTTTTCATGGAAAGTCAATTATCTTATGGAGAAATGTTTTAAGGTCAAAATTTGCAGAGATTGAGATGTTTTACAACAGTAATGTAAAAATTGTTTGGAGGAATCAAGGTCAAGTTTTGAAACCTATGTACATTACACATACTGTCAAGAACGATGGTGACAGCATTATGCTGATTGTCTGACTTAATGTCAGTCAAACAGGGGAAACAATGGCTGTCCAATGGGAAAATGACAATAAAAATGAATCAGCAACTTTGATCAGAACAGTGGTTAAATATCTGGGAAGAAATATCCTTGAAGAAAACAACAGAAAGTATATTGCAAATTATAGAGTATAATGGTAATTTTCAAAGACCAAAATCTGATGAGGGGGTTTAGTCTCAGGAAGATTCAACAAAACAGAGATAAATTAAAACTACCAGAGAGACGACATCTTGGTAAAAAAACATAAATATGCACTTTTCATTAAAAAACAAAAATCTGTGCTCTGAAATGTTCCTAATCTTCTTTCCTCAGTTGAATTCATGCCTGTCTGAGAATTTCATCAAAGAAACCACCTACAGTGGTTACAGGGCAGCAGGGAAAACACATGAGCTTCATTGAATGAAGACAAACACCTTTGCAGATCAAAGCAGCAGAGCATCGGTGCTGGAGCATGTCTAGAAAAGCCACCTCATCTCCACTAAACTCCAAAAACTCCCATCAAACATCTTCTGACGACAGAAGTATGCACACACACATTTCATATCAATCAACTATATTGTAAGAAAGTAACAAGAGAATAAGGTGCTGCTGTTGCTAATTTGCAGGATTTGTGCAAGCATAAATATTTGATGTATGCAAACAGAAAAACAAAGAATCAGTTTAAGTAAAAGCCCAATTTAAAGTAGCAAGACAGAGAAAATATCCAACTAGGGCCGTGAAACATTGGTGTCAAGGTTTGAAACTGATGCGCTCACAAAGTCTGCATGTTTGTGGAAAAGCTAAGTGACATGACAAAAGCAGCTGGGATGTGTTGGCTACAGTCCAGATGAAACCTTTTGTTAAAACAAAGACCATCAGGGAAAGAAGGTTGTTACAAAAGAACAATGCAGCTGTCTACCAAGCAGACATGGGGCTAACGGCACCGCTGACACCACAAGGAAATGCTGCAAACAGATCAAAGCTTTAAATGAGCTGGTTAAATTAGGCTTTGTAGAAAAAGTGTCAACCAAAGAGGAAATTTACCCATCAGCATTCTATTCAAGTTGCCTAGTATGTTTGGAGGAATGACAGATGCAATTCTTTTAAAGAAAGGCTTTGCTAGCAAAGCTAACAAAAGTCAAACCTGCAGAGAATCGGATAGAAGAGGAACTGTTCATCTTACTTTAAAAACAGGACCAGTTGGTATTTACAATGCCACATATTAATGTTTTCCAACATAGACTGCCACCCTCTAAAAACACGTTTAAGTGCCTGTTTTAATATTCCAAAATACCAAATTTATCCCAATATGCATTAAATGTAGAAACCATTTTGGTCCAACCAAAGAAACCAACATCTTCAGTTTTACTTCCTTGCAAAGGGCAGCTAATAACGTGTCAAGTGGGTTTGGGTCAAGGGATTATTGAGCTTCTCAAGCTGCATTTCTTATATGTGATCAATAAAAAAAATCTGCAAACAGGCAAACTGCATTCTTCATCTGTGAATAGATGGAAATCAATTACACATCTATATTAGTTAGAACATCGTACAAATTAGCACATTTGAATGAATTACCTTTCATCCTGACTTCTTATTTTTTGCAATTAATGAAAAAACAAAATCAATTTTCTCATACATCTAAAACAACAAATAAGGTCTAGAAAAGCGTTTGGCAGAGAGCAGCACAAAGTGATGCACAAGCAGGAGAGCGAACCTCCAAATTCAGAGGACTGAAGTAGGGCTCATTCAATTGTTTGGCTCCAGAGTCAAACAAACTTGTCAGGCATTTTATCAAGTTCAGCAATGGCTCAGCATGATGGATGTGACAGATATATTACATGTCTTTAGTACATTTGTGTGTTGGCCTGACTGGCTGCAGTCCATGCCTGGGGAATTTCTCTGAAATCTTTAAAATTCTGTCAGGGTCACAGTTCATCTGGTACACTTTTTCCTTCCTCCAAGCTTTCCCTCAATTAGATTGGATACACCACTCTATAAAAAGGTAACATTTTTATGTTTCCTACCATCCTTGTGAAAAGTAGAGATGAGTGTCTTTGCTAAACAGTCTTTTCTATAGCTACATAGATCATGACAATATTTCTGTACTATTTTTTTATAATGTGTGAATTGTTCATTTTTCTGTTCTTTTAAGGGTTAACATTACAACTATCTCAGTTATCTGGTTTCCTCCACATTTAGCCTGCATCATGCTGCTATTTGTAAAACAAACTCCTCTTAAAAACTTCTTAGATTTGCTTAGTGTTTAAGTTTTGCTATTAGATCAAATTTTACAACCCTTCCACCCCATCATTTTTACACCTTTCCTTTTTCGATTCATTCCCCTCTGCTTACACATTTGCAGCCAAGCAATCAAGAAAGCATCATAAAGTGCAGCCAGGTTTGAGAGAAACACCCCAAGAACACAACAAAATGAAATGTTAATCACCAGCATGATAAGAACAGAATCTCCTCTCTGAATGCCAATGAAAATCCCTCCACTGCTGAAAAGGTTTCTGTCTTAAATTCTGAAAAAAAAATAATAAAAGAACTGAAAATGATTTTCAAGATGACTGAAAGATGATCAACAGTTGTTAAACATTCCATAAAGGCCTTAAACAACTGAATGTTTAGCCAAGTATTTATTCTTGTTCTTGTACATAAGTAAAAATGAGGACATTATAAAAGGGATCAACTTTATTATTAATAAATGAACTTGGCATCTAACAACTAACATCTTCATTTCTGACAAATGATTTGCTGTATTTAACAACATTGGGAAGGTTAGAATAAATCATGTTTGTATCATTTTACAGTTGAACTAAATGAGGTTTTATCTTTTAGATCATACAGAGGAGATACAAGGGTAAAGATTTAGACTTTTACATTCAAAGTCTGTGCTCAGTCTTTATCTTTGTGTTTTAAGGCAGATGCTGATAGATCACTAACAGGAAATGACATCATTCTGAACATGGATTCATTTTCTCTCTCAAAATCAAGATATTCAGAGAAGCAACTCAGTTTTTTTGTTTTAAATACTTATTCAACGTGTGTAATCAGCCTGGTGATGACACATGATATTTGACAATATCGTTCCTCACATTTTTCATTGGAGGAAAGATTCAACTAGTAAAACTGAATTGATTGCAGCAATCATCCTTGAGCTTTGCTCAAGGTCTCTCCTTGCTAAAGGAAACTGCTTCTCTTTATTGCCAACAGCAGACTGAAGTGAAATTAAACTCAATCAGCTTTTTTGTAACCTGGAGTTCATTAAAAACCGAATTAAATCAAATTTTGACTTCTGTGTGACTGCGCTCCTGCAGGTACTGAATAATCATACAAAAACTCCAACAGTCATTTTACCCCTATGCCATTTACACTGTGCATTTTTACCTGTTTTTGTCTCTTTTAGTAACACAAATGAGTCACTGGACATTTAATATCAACTAAGTGTCAATTTATTTCATCATCTGTTTTAAGGAAATGTGTTTATATCAATTTTCTCCACCTGCAGGTTGTCATTTAGAGTCATTTTGATCGGATCAGAGGTCATCATCTCTCATATCTCAAGAAAGTAACTGATCCAAATCATAATCAGAACCACAATCAATAGAAATGTAGTATGTTGTGAGATTTAAGGATGGAAACAATATAAACCTTTATAGATATTTATCATACAGACCTCAGAATAAAAATGTTTTTTTTTTTTTTCTGAGCATTACACTGTGAAATTTTAAATTTCCCTTACAAGGAAATATAGCACAACACCTAAAGGCCTTATCTTATCACTGTGTTTACTATCATAAATCATACATTTAAAAGCTCCCTTCGCTAGTTTTAGATGTAGTTTGTGTAAACTAGAAGTGTTCATAAGTTCTGACTTCTTCCACTAAATCAAATACAACATATCTTCCTAAACAGCAAACAGCCATTCTAAGAAAATGTAGATATAAACTTAGACCTCAGAATCTCTCTGTATCTGTAGCTGGAACTTTTTGAAGGACACAGCGATAAAGACTCGGTTGGGGGGATGTATTCAGGGCAAGCCAAGATCCGCAGAGGCTTTTTAGCCTCTTTTTTTTTTTTTTGACCAGCCAGCTGCTAGGCCCATTTACCATTTCAACACTCTCTGTGAAATGGCGGAGATGCTCTTAATTAGGTGTGAACAATGAATTGGCTTTAACCAATTCCTGGTAGTGCATATAAGGAAGGTTTCTCCTTTTGATCATTTGGCCAGGTCCCTGAAATCATGCGTTCATGAAATGCTTTGTGCATTCAAATGTATGAAATTGCAGTGCGACATGATTCAGCCATGACAAACAGGAACTTTGAAGTGTTAAATGGACAGCTGGCTGTCAAAGACCTCTTCAGCCTCATTTGGCCTCAGTAAAGGTGAATGAATGTCAGGAATGAAGGCACAGAGACTTGCTGTTGCAGCACATAGACTCCCAGTCATTTTGGAAAACAAATGCAAAATCAAACATATGCACAGTAACATCCTTCTGTTTCTCCAGGATGAGAGGAGTAGAGAGAACATAGAATTGGGAAAGAATTACTGAAGATTAAAATCTGTTGGCTTATTGATACGTGTTTGCTCTTGATTCTTTATGATCTTTAATTAAATGTTGAAGTTTTATCTAATAATTATTTTTCAGGTATTCTTTGACATGATAATTATGTACTGCTTTATTTTGTCTTATCCCAAAATGACTATTTAATACTTTGTAATTTGATGTCATAATGTGACAAAATAAGAGGTTCCATGGGATTTAAAAACAAATCCAAAACACTGCAAAATTACAATATAGACCTGAAAAACTGGAATTAACAGGAATTATTCAGGCAGGCAAAAAGAAGCTTTGGATACTAAGTAAAGAGAGCAGGAAATTTTTCAGATTTCAGTCTTTTAAACTGTGCAGCTTAAAACACCTCATCACTTCTAACCCTTTGGAAATGGATTTAGGTTTTCATCCAGCTCCAACAATAGAAAAATTACACAGGAACTTGCAAAGAATTGTTTTCACGCTTTGCTGCTTTAGTATCAATTTGTACTGTTTTACAAAGGAAAACTTCTATCAATTTCCCATGCTCCCAATATTCAATGTCAGAAATAGGCTGCTGCAATTGTTTCACATCAGTTGTCCAATAAGACAAAGAAAGGGAAGAAAATTACAAAATAACACTTCTGGTATCTGCTTAGGTAATAAAAAATGTTATTCTTCCGACTTTCAGAGAAACATTTTCAAATTGTAACTGCATGCCAGAGAGTGAGAGGTTTCCTAAGTGTTCAGCCTGGGTTTGCTTGTGTTGCCTTGCTTTCATTGAAGAGGATTCATTTAAAAAGTTCAGGAAGTAATTTCAAGTTTTAGACTTTTAATTTAAATAACACAAAGTGAATGGATGACAAGTTTTTTTACAACTTTCCATGATAAAAGGTTTTCAGGGTCTGTGACCAGTTCTCTGTTTCAAATTCCCACCATCATTCAGAAACTACATAATAATCATATTATATTTACTGTGTCATTATGCAAAATTTTAATCTTCTCAAACTGATTATGCTTGTTTAAAAATGTAAGCTGAAAACATTATTAGTCAGAAAAAAAACCAAAGAAAACTGATTAACCAGAAATGTACATAACTGCTGTGTTCTGTCCTCAACATTACACACAATATACTTATTAAATTAAAAAAGAAAACATTCAACCTTGTTAAGAAATATGAATAAATAACCTAACACTGGACCAACACAGATACTCATCTGTGTATCTGTGTTGATACTCACATGGTCTTACATTATAACAGTTTTTGATCTAAAAAGTGATTTGCATTTCCATTCACTCCCAATAAGTCAGTCCTTTATGGGACGTCAGTCAGGATTTACACTTTTGGCCAATTATAGCTGCAGGTCTTTTCAGACATTTCTATCAGCCCGACTCATCAAGAGTTTCACATTTTTTAATTCCTTTTTTCAAATTACAATAAATTGGCTTTTTCCCTGGACCTTGACTAACCCATTAAGAAATCCTGATATTCCTGATATTCCTTTGCTATTTTGGATACATTTTTAGGGTTGTTGTCTTGCTGGAAGGTGAACCTCTGCTCCAGTCTCGGGTCTAACAGGTTTTATTCCACGTTTGCACTGTATTTAGCCAAATCACTGCATTCTAAGTTCAACTACCATAACTGTTTAAAAAAATTAGTTAATAGAAAAGTTGAAGGAAACAAGACGAAGCATAAAACAAGAAATGTGGCTATCCTGCTCCCCCACAACAGTAAAAAGCAGCTTTAGGTTGTTCAAGTCATTTTCAGGATTAAGAGGTGGCTCTAATCCAGGAAGTCTTTAGATTTATTGCTTTAGGGGGAAAGTGCATCAACATTACTGCACATACACACATATATACATGGTCAGAATGATTCCCCTGGTGCTGGCAGCAGATGCAGGGCTGCCCAGATGAACTGTTATTGATGGAGAAATGTGTCATTCTGCCACCCACTGTCTCTGACACACTGTGTTGATGAAGTATGCTTCTGCACAGGGATAGAGCAGCGAGAGTTTCATAAGTCTGAAAGGAACTCAGACACTGTGAAATAAAAGACTATAGTTAATTAAAAGCTGAAATAAGCCAGCAGCTTTCACAATATAAACAGGTAATAAAATCAAATCATATTATACACGTCTTATTCATGCAGTACTGCATTTTTCCCCCCCATATTCTTGGGTCATAGGAATTTCAGATCTAACTAATTTTAATAAAAGACAAAGATAACCATGGTAAATAAAAACAAAATGTAGATTTCAAATGAAGATTTTAAATAATAAATCATCTGTGTTTAGCTATGTTTTAAAGTTGGGACCGGTTCCAGACCTTTACAATGAACGGATTATTTAAGTAGAACATCAAGTAGGCTAATGGAAAGAAAAGCACCAATTTAAAGAACATCAAGAACAGATGAGAAGCAAATCAACTGACATCTGCTGTGGATCTTCAATGAATCAGCGAAAGAGCCATTATGTTTAAATACAGAACCTTCCCAGGAGTGGCTGGCCTCCAAATTACTCCAATAACTTATCAGTGGCTCATCCAAAAGGCCAAAAAATAACCCGGAACAACATCTAAAGCACTGCACTGGTTTGTTTTTAAACAAAACATTGACTTAATCTGCCAATTTATCTTTTTCCATAAAGATTAAATAATTATTTATCTAAAATAAGCTCATGTAAAAACTACTTGTAAGTTGATTTTCAAGTGGGGAAAAAACAACAAACTAGAAATTAGACCAAAACTACTTGGTGATATTTTTGCAGTGTCCACACTTGCCTCATTTAAGGTCAGAGTTCATGATTGGATAACAAAAGATGGTATTTGGAAGAAATGACCTCTATAGGACAGGCCTCAGGTCAAAAATAGCTCAGACACCCATCCCACATGATCGAAGTCCTGCTTGTTGGTACAACATATTTAATGAGAAAGTCCAGCAGTCAGTTTGTGTCCTTAAACTTAAACACATTTTGGTTGTGCATCAAGACAAAATCAAAAACATATCAGCATCCTGTCCTCTTAAGGTGGATAAAGGGCTAAAAATCTGATTAGATGTTGTAGTAAGACCTTAAACAGACTGTTCATGTGAGACAACCATCCAACATGGCTGAATTAAAGCAATACTGCATAGAAATGTGACACAAAATTCCACCATCATAAACATTTTTGGGGACATTTGTCTTAAAGAGTAGCACAAAAAGATGTTAGCTCTATGGGGCAATTACTTTTTCCATGCTGATTCAGCATGGAAAAAGTCTAAATTATGTATTTAGCATTGCTAAATAAATAATTTGAAAACTGCTTTTTGAATTTAGACAGGTTATTGTTGGTATTAAAATCTGTTTGGTTTGATTAAAAGGGAATCTGAAGTATTTTGCGGCCCCATATATATGATCATTGTTGTTCATAAGTTTATGTGTTGAGCAAATTTTATCATGGGTTTTAAACACTGATATAAAGTTGTACTTTTTCTTCCGTTTAATATCTTCCTTTATCGTATGCTGATTAATGAATGCCAAAGTACCTCTATCCCCTGTGGGTTGAAGTGTGCTATTATGTAACAGAAAGCCTATCAGAACATGTCATTGCTTTTACAGCTTCATATTTCTCCCTTTATTCTCCCCTGAATGCAGTTTCGTGGAGCACATTTGAACAAAAGACGAAGTGGTGGTGTTTAAGTGCTGTAATTTACAGTCCACCATGGATGGTGAGGCAGACTGCCATCTACTGGCTTTTAAAGCTTCCCCACACGCCCCCTCCCACCATCCACACCTCCTCCCCACAGCCAGCATCACCCCTCCTCTCAACTCCCACTCAAGAACTCAATTAATATGAAGACAGAGTTCACAAAAAGCCACCAGATAAATCCATGGGGGATGCAAACAAAGCTTCTACTGACTGTCAGACCAGGTGACAGCCTGTAAATCACCTCAGCATCACATAATCAACATCAATCCACTCATTTCTTCCATGTCTGCATTTATAAGCAGCAGCCGCTGATGCTGAGATGAACCAGTCCTGCAGTTTGTCACCAGAGACCACTGGAGTTTTCTGGAAGGATGATTTAACCCTTAAGTATGTTTCATCAATAAGAACAAAAGAAACTGAAGATGATATTCTAAGCAATAAAAATGAAACTCAAGACTAAAGCTATTAATATTTTGATAAATTAGAATGTCCTAAGTTCAATCATAATTGATAACAATATTATGGTTATTGTAAGAAACTTTTACGATTTCCATTGTTTCTGTTCATGAGTCAAAACACACTTGTTGAGGAGGGAAAAGTTGAAAAACATCCACAAATATACCTGATGTTTTACGTAAATTATTATATATAACAGAGAAATGCATGTTAACACCATATTCTCTTATGTAATTTCTTCCCACTACTATAAACACCCAACAGTACCTAATAATACATATTTCTAACTCGTAAAGCCCAGACACAGAGCTGTTTTTTCCCACCAGGAAAGGCAATGCTGTCAAGTTCTTGTAACCAACAAGAAGCAATCATCTGAGCACAAAACACACGACTCTCGCTGTGATCTGTCGGACGCAGTGAGCATCTTCAAGCAGGAAGGTTTTATATGGTAATGGGATCGATTGGACCAGTGTGCGCACCAATGAGAAGCGTTTGATTTATGTTTAAGGGACTGTTGAGAGCAGCAGTCGCTTGGCAACCACCTAATGAATGTACGAAATATAGCGACCTATTTGCTGCAGCAGTTTAAAATAAATCTGTCAGGAGAACAGAGCCGATTCTTTCAGAAACTCTGAGGAGAAAATGTCTCAAAGTGAAGTCAAAGCTTAAATTGTGACTGGAAATCTTCGTTTGGACCAAAAGTAGGGATTCAAATCAGACTAGGAGCCGTTCAGGCAATTAAGCAATGCATAGGAAATCCTTCAGTGCATCGGCTTTCAATTAATCGCTTCATATCAGCCCTCATTAGCCGTGTTAGAGCGTGTCACAGGCACCGAGAATGTCTGCCTCTATCTGTGCATGTGGGCTGTTCTCCAACCCCGGGTGAGCAGCGCTTCTCCTGAGCTGAGAAAAGACATGAGGGAGAAAAAACCTGCCTCAGTAACTCTTTACATCAGATTTCTGTCCTGAAACATGACAGAAGACATCGTTAAAGTTGGGAGATGGTGTAAAAAATGGAAGATGCTCAGTTTTTAATTATGCTAAATGAAAAGATTAATAGAGAATCACATGTACCTAGAAAATATTGATTAGCCATTGAAAAAAACTGCTGAGGCGTTTTAAATAAACCTGAGTAACAGAAGTTTTATTATTGATATATTTTATTGCGTAGCCTCTTCTAATGCATGTGAAAGACTGAAAATGGTATTGATGTGACGGTTACTGTGGAAACCAACTTTCCCCTGGCGCTGTTCATCCTCAACTACCCAGCTCACAGTCTCAGCGTGTTTGCAGACAGAATATAGATAAGAAAGCTTTGAAAATCTTTCATTAAAATAGCTGAACATATTTAGAATATTTAAACTATGATGTCTGATCATAATTGTGTTGTTTGTGTCATTCTCCCACTAGATTTTGGTAAAAAAAAAAAAATAAGACTAAAGATATTTTTACTTACAACAGTTGGTCACAGCAAAACTGTTGGCCACCTCCAGGTTGTCAATATGGGGCGTCAGTCTGAATTCCGAGGTTCCAAACTGAACCATTCCTATCCGAAACGCGCTGTACTCTTGATCTGCGCCCCTTGGAAAAAGTCCCCCTGAAATCATGACAAAAAGCCTGTTACACTTCCACAAAAACAACATCGCAGATTTAGCGAGCAGAATTCATCATTTTGTTTTATGCTAAATTATTTAACCCAATTTTCTTTTGTCTGAATGAGTTCGCTACTCACCAATCTGAACACTGGGCGAGCCCCCAAGCGTGCAGACCCATAAAACCAGAAGAATAGAAAAAAATAAATTCACTATATTTCCCATGTCTACAGTTCAGGTGTCCACATCCACCAGATGAGTCTGGTCTTCCCTGGTTTCTCTTTGGAGGCGTTAGATCCAACGCATATTAAGAACCTTTAGCCTCGAAGAGAGAGAGGAAAAAAAAGAGGAAGTCTTGTGGAAATGTCCGTTTCGTAGCAGGTAAATGACCCCAGTATAGGAATGGTGGCCGGCGGTCAGGTTCTGCTGTCTGTCTCTGTTTCCGCTCCTCCTCGTCTCTCTCCTTCCACCGGCAGCTGCGCCTCTTCTGAACGCACCGAGCCGGTGCGCGTCTCCGCTGCGCGCCGGAGATCTTCTCCGTATCACACCCACAAGTGAGGAATGTTAATGAGAAGGCGGACAGACACGAAAAGATCCGAAAGTCTCAGCCACATGGAGACCAAGCCACACGCCGACCTTTGAGTGAAGGGATGGAAGCTCCTGCTCAAGCAGTTCAGTTTTTTTGTTTTCGCCTGTGGGTTTCAGTTCACATGATTACACAGGAGATTGGTTAACATTGTTCAGTCATGACACCGTAGCGTCATTAAGAGAAGTTAAATCACATTTACGTGTCTTCCTCGGACAACTGGACCCTTAAATTTCAGATAAAACACTCTTAAAAATATGAAGACATTTTTCATTTTCAAGTCGACTGAGTGTTTTTAGAAAGTCATTATCACAATTTCCTGTTCAGAGACGATATCCTGAGGGGATTTACTTGCAGTTATTTGCAACATGCAGATGTGTGAAAACAAAATCACAACTGATCTGTATTTTGGTGTTCAGCTAATAAGTGATTTCTAAACTGACAGAAGTATTTCAAAATCTATTCTCTGGGCTACTGGGAGCCAGAATGAAATGATAGAAGACCGACTTCTAATTGCTTTTCTGTGTCTGAGTCCATTATTATATCCACATATCAGGCTTGATTACCAGTTTCTTGCTGTAGTAACTGAAAAGGTTTGCTGACTTTTGATTGTTCCTCCTTTGGTCCAAAAGTAATAGCTTCAGTTTTTCTATTGTATTCTAACTACAAACAGTTGTGGCACATCCATGCAAATTAAAAAAAAACATGCTTGATTTGCAAAAATCAAGGATGATTTTTGCCAATCGTGACCCCACTTGGGGCTACAAGGGATGTTGGTGCATATCTTCAAGCATCCAACAAGTGAAGTGCATCGCAGGGCAACACAGAGACACATGCATGCACACACTCACACCTAAGGAGAATTTATAGAGACCAATCAACCTCACAGCCATGTTTTGGGACTGTGGGAGGAAACCGCATAAACAGGGAGAACATCCAAACTCCAGAAAGACCCCAGGCTGAGATTCAAACCCAGGACCTTCTTGCTGCGCCATTCTGCAGCCCAGTAACTTTTTATTTGCTAGAATCTTATCCAGTAGAAGCATGTCAATATTAAATTAGGAGAATCCCAGGAAGGAACTTTAGGCAACTCTGCATGTGACTTTTGTTGTTGTCAATGTCAAAAGTTATCCATTGACACAAACAAGTCCTTGCATGTTTGTGGTTATAGGACCAAAGTGTTGAAACTGGCTGAAGGAAAACTGAGAATTTTAATGATGAATAAAATGGGGACTTACAAAACCACAGAAGGCAAACAGGACATAAAGCATTAATAGGGAGATAAGAAAACAATAAAAGGCAACCGAAATATTCAGCCAGGAATGTCATGAATCAAATGCTTACTGGAGAGCTTGATTACTGACAAGACACAAGTGGCTGAAAGGAAATGGGATGCAGCTGAGAGAGAAGCCAAACAAGCATAGTGAGGGAACATAAACAGGAAACACTAATCTGACAACTAACTTCAAATGCAGAACACAATACAGAAAAAATGTAGGAACTCACTAAAAAAGGAACAAACATATACAGCAAGAACCTTACAGCAATAATAATAAACTAAATATGACAAGATTTTTGAGCAACAATGAATTCAGAAAATAAGATGAATATGGCAAGACCTAAGAAAGTAAACAAGGAAACTGGCAAAATACTAACATCCCAGTATCATGACAGACCTGGACTCAACTACTGTACCAGAAAGTTCAACCCAGGTCTTCAGTTGCTCCAGTAATAATCCATGGTCAACAGTGTTGAATGCTGGTCTGAACCCAAAGCATTGTGGTTCTTCCAGTCTGCATTCTGCTGATGCAGAACAGCAACACCAACAGCTTTCAGTCCAGTTATGCTCTTGTCAAAGTGGCTGTTCAGCGTTAACCTGCCCTGGCTTTATTATGGAATTAAATGCCTTGTTAACTGGTTGAGCCACAGGCAACAACTGCCATCAAGTATTTACAAGGGACAATTGCTGTGGAGAAATTTTGACCCACTGTTTTTTGCAGAATCATCTTAATTCAGCCACGTTGGAGGGTTTCAAAAGAGAACCAACAGAAAACCTAGAGCATCTCAAACAGATTTTAATCTAACTTTTGACTTTGTCACCTCAAAACCGTAATTGTTTCAGGCAGTGAAAAGTAGACTTGCTGCTGTCCTTCTCCATAAGCCAAGTTCACATGAGCTTAAGATCACAAACCGATGGCCAGATGTCCTTTTTATGCTCAGTTTATGCTGTCAGTTACAGAAGGTCATATTAAAGTAATTTCTTTATGCCATTGGTCTGACAGTAACCAGGCCTGAGCAGGGCTAGTGAAGCTGAATTTATCCTTCCAAAAATTGTTTTAACAAGTGTAGCAAATCCTTCTTCTGGTGGAAGCAGTTTGGTTTGGACAGCTTTTTTCTGTCACAGTTAAAACAATATTTCAAAACTGCTTTTTGTATCTAGTCTGACATTACTTTTGTTTTGAAAATCCAGACTCCTCTTATACAAGGTGTGCATTTCAAGAAAACTTTGTCTCACATTGTGACAGTTTACAAGGTTATTTATTTTTTATGAGGTGCCATCCAAGGATCCCTCCTGACATCTAGGATTTGCAAAGTTATTTTACTTTTGTATTTTTTGTAACTGATCACACAAGGACAATACACTTCAAAAGGTATTGACCCTTTAGTACAATTAATGACAAAAAGCATTTTTCTTTACAAACAAAAACCCAAAAATATTCATAATTTATTTTTTTTCTTACTTTCGTATTTTTAAATGTCCATAAGCAAAATAAACATTACAAAATTATGGACACTACAAAAAAGTGTCCATAATCATTTTCCAAAGTTCATATGTAGGTAAAGGTTCCTTAAGAATTTTATTTTATTATCATTTTTTTTTTGCCCTACAGCAACATGAATACAAGAATAAAATATAAATGCTCACAATTACAAATACCACACACAAGCAAATAATGAAAAGATTTACAGGTCACTATTAGTCTCTCATAAAATAGAACCTGAAATCCAATATTTTCATCTGCACTGGACAAATACAACCGTTTAATTTCATTATGAAGCAAGAATTTTATTGAATTTATGACTTACTAGTAACTTTTAACTCAGTGACGTCACAGGCTTTCAAGACATCTGGCTTGCCACAGGATAGTCTGGCACAAATAAGTAGAGGGTTTGTTTGTTTTGTTTTTATCGTCCAGGGCGATTTTAGCTTCTCACCATGACAATGATGTGGTTCGGAACAGGCCAGGGATTCAACAGCCTTGGTTTTTATTGTATTGGCTCCTGTTAGGGGCGGCGGCGCTGGCGGAATGATGGCGGCGGTGTTTGCGAACACCCGGTTTGAGTTTGGAGGGAAAGTTCTTCTTCTTTTCTATTATGGGAGATCGCAAGCAACTTTCATGTGCATACCGCCACCTACTGCTACACGACTGTGTAGCAACACTACCTCCATCCATCCATCCATTTTCTATACACCCTTATCCCTAGTGGGGCCAGGAGGGTTGATGGTGCTGATCTCCAGCTAAGGTTCCGTGTTAGAGGTCACCCTGGACAGGTCGCCAGTCTGTGGTCACAACTGCCAACGTTACAAACCGGAACAAGCGGGTTTTTGCAACATGTCCTACAGGGATAACTATCAATTTAATCACCTCTTTAACTTTAATCTGTCTCCATCTTTTGCATACAAATCCTTTTCAAATGTATATGTTTGCCCCAAAGTTTCATTATAGTTCTTCTAGGAGAGGCAAAGTTTGCCTGACAGCCATCAGAAAACGAGTGGCAATTTTCTCCTGTGGTTTTATATAATGTAACCCTCAGAGTGAACCGACAGATTCACATTAATCATTGTCTGTATTCGATCTGGAAACAAACTAATGCATCTGGTGGACATTAGCGACCAAACAGGAACGTTTTGTCAGATTTCAGCACCTTGGATAGCACATTACTTAGAAAAGTGAGGCTCCTGTTGAGTGGATGACAGAAAGCCTGAGGAAAGGAGGAGCTTAGTGTGCAATAAAACAGTCCTAATATGGCCAGTTTCCATGAATGTTCATTCAAAACATTTAATAAAAGTCATTTTTAGAATCTGAAAAAAACATTTCACTGCAAAATACTAAGTAAAGTTTCATATTCTTTATTTTTCACGTTCTGTTGCATTGCAGCCCCAAACTTTAATATGTTTTATTGGAATGTTATCAGATAGACCAACACAATGTAGCCTGTAGATGCAGTATAAAGGAATATTGATTGCATTTGTTTTCGGCTATGTTCACCCTGGTGCACCTGAACAAAGCCTAGTGCAACCAACTGTAAAAGTAATTTATTAAATAGATCCTTCATTGTGTGATTCGGTGTCGGTGTAAATGCAGTTGTAAAGATATGAAATGTTTGTTAGAAAACATTAAAGTAAACAAAAACGAAGACCAAAGGAGACAGGTCAGGGATGAAGCTGTTGAAGAACTTGGAACAAGAATAAAACAATATCCAAACCTTTGAATATTTGGTAAAACGCTGTTTAGTCAGTTTTCAGAAAATGTAAACTCTATGGCAGCTACAACCTACAAAGGTGGTCAAAGTTGATGGAATTATGGATGAAAAATATGAGACAAACATGAATAAGTTGTTAGAGGATGTAAAAGTCTCCTGACTGTGGATGACATTCACCTTCCAGGGTCACCAAGACACATTGCTGGGTGATGCCTGTAACCACAGTAAAAATAAATAATAATAATAATAATAATAATAATAATAATAATAATAATAATAATAATAATAATAATAATAATAATAATAATAATACACAACACATACACTATCACAGTATACATACACCAATGAATTTTGGAAATACTGTTCATTGAAAACATGAGCGAGTTGCCATTTTCTAACCTGACAGTATTTCTAGTGATCATCTCAGGAGTTTTCATTTTGCTGATTTACCCAAAGAAGTGTATGGCTTCTGTAGTTTGTGTTAAGTGAAAACAGGGTTGCAGAAGTTCCTCTTTCCTGTGACGTTTTGGGTTCTTTTCCTCTCTCCTTCATGGAAACTCTTTCTCTCTCTGAGGCTTATGCTCCTCCTGGCAGAAAACGATGCACTCTCAACAAACTCTTTGCCCTTTAACCTTTTCTGAAGGTTTACCATGCTTTGATTCACTCTGTTGGTGTTCCTGCTGTTACACAGAAAATCAATTTCACTTTGATTTCCTTACAGTGTATTCATATGTGTTCTAGATATGCAACCTGTAATATAATTTAACTGTGACAAATCTTGAGGACCCAAATTACGTTTCTTCGAGTCAACATGGCAGTATGTCATAATAAAATCATAACCCCACTTTCTGGATCAGTTCACATGAGTAACTCACAACAATGAGGTGTGAATCAAACACATTTTGATGCACTCATAATTTAAAAATGAGTGTTTAAACTTTCAGGTTTCTTATTACACATTTTATTCTTCCCTTTTCAGATGTATTTATTTACTTCTCTAACATCTAGATTCACTTGAAGCTCTTTTCTCAAAAAGCTTTCAATGAGTAGCACTTCAAATAAGCCCTATTTTTGAACACAAGAATAAGGGATGTGATAAGTGATGAGACAGATGATCATGCTTTTGCTTTAACATATTTTATAACATATGTTATTCTCAATGTGTTTTATGTATTCTTGTGCTCAGATGGTCTAGTTGATTTTTTCAGCAGAGTTCATTCAAGTTATTTTCAAAACATTAAATCCAAACAAAGAAACACTTCGCTAACGTACTGTCATTTCTGTTAACAAAATGATTTAAGTGCTAACATATTGTCTCTAAAGTATAAAATAAAAAAAAATAAAAAAATTGAGCTCCTGCTGAGTTTCAGTCCATGTTTAAATCTTTTACTTTGTTGTTAAGTTGTGGTTTATAGATGTTCATCTGCCTTTTTGAAGGATGAGTTCTTGAATTTTTTATGTTTATACACTTTGAACTGACAGCAGATTGGTGGTTTTCTGGTGTGTTGGTGGAGGCCATGACCTTATGATTTCAGTCCTGGGTTTTTCAGCAGGAATGTGGTTTTGCTGTTGGCAAAACGTGTTTCGACATTTATGAATTTAAGACCCCAGCCATAAAAAAATATTCTCATGTCTGATTTTGAAATTCATCCTGTTCTGTGCCTGAAATACAAGTCTGCCATGTTCTTGATAGGATTAATGCTGCAAAGGAAGAGATGTGAATTTCCTGATATGATTTCCAAACAAGCGGTGAGACAAAACCTGCAGAATTGCTTCACTACTGTCCCGATTGTAATGCTTTTGGGGAACTTATAGCACACATGAAAATGGAAGATTGTGAGAGTGAACTGTCCCATGAGTAGCAGGATATGGAGAGCCTTGGTGAATACAATGAGTAACAGGCAACCAGAAGATGTTTTCCATTGTTATTCAGTGATGTTGTCACATATTGTCTTAGAACCTGAGGCACAATTCTTCATTCACTGTAATAGTAAGGCCACAATTATCGAATAATTTTAGCAGTAAACATCTTGGTAAAGGTCACATAAATGTATTCACATCTTGTCATTTTAACATTTTAACGAGAGTTTCCACATGTTTTTTTACAAACAATAATCAAAAAGTATTTTGTGCATACATATATATTCAGTCCCCTTTAAATCTGATACCCTATAAATAAAGTTATCTGTGTTTTTGTCAATGTTAGTTTGCAGTTAGTTGGATGCTTTCCAGTCTCTAACTTGTTTCTCTAATATTTTGTAGCTAATTAAAAAAAGAGTTAGTCACCTGTCAACATCAAGTAAAAAAAGTAAAAATGCTGACCAAAGTGTTTCACAGCACCTTTGTAAAACAATACAAATGCATGCGTCACTTTTCAGATTGATTTGATTTGTTAAAATATTGGATGCGTTTTCATTTCAGTTATACACTTTGTATTGTAGCACATAAAATCATAATTAAACACATTTGGTTTTGAGGTGATCAAATGTGAAAAAGTTTGAGAGAGATGAATACATTCAGGAGCTTCTGGATGATCATGAACTTTTTATGATTTGAGTCATTTTGTTTAATTTGAAAAATGTGCAGAGATCCTCTTGTGCTCACAAGATCTCAAAATAACATTTTATTTAATCAGGCAGATTAAAGAAAATCACAATTTTCTAACAAATTGTGAATAAAACCACAAGTGAAATCATTTCCCATAAGCATTACAGGTTGTTGTAAAGTTCATCATTTTTGTATTCAAATCCACATTTTATATTCAGAGGAGAACAAGTCAGGGAAATCAGTCACAACATTGATGTGGGGACCTTGTCCACCATAAATGGGCCTGCAGTGAGCTCAGTAGCATGTCCTCCCCCTCAGCACCATCACTAATCATCGCCTTGACTGTCATGGTGCTTTTCTCGGTGAGTTGGGTGGGAGCCTGGTGAGAGGTCTGGTTGGATTAGAAAGAACCTGTTTGATATAGGTTACTGCACTGTGTCACTAGCAGGGTGCTGTGGTGTGTGGGTGGAGCACACACACACACACACACACACACACACACACACACACACACACACACACACACACACACACACACACACACAAACACCATCATGAGTCATACCTGTTACTAATTTTTAATTCTGATCCTGCAAATGTAATCATATTGCTCCTCACCATCACTAATCGCAAAATACTCATCACATAAAACAGTTTGTCATGTTAAAACCTGAGAGGGTAAATGAAAGAAAACAATTTACTCACCTCCTTAGATAGCTTTGTGTTTTTCAATAACTTTCATTAATATTCAGAATCGCAACAAGAAAACCTTACCACTAGACTTTCCTTCATGTTCTAAGCTCCATTTAGAAGAACTTGGTAAGCCGACCTCACATCTGCTAAATTCCCAGGAGAACATTTTCCCTCCTCATCACTGCATGAATGTCGCCATAGGGGGGCACTGCAATGCAAATTCTTTGTTGTTAGCGTCTGAGTCAGACCTCAAGTGTTTAGAGCAGTCAAAAATAACAACCAATTGATTTGAATTTTGCAGATCTGCATAACATACACTTGTCAGTATGACGCATGTTTCCTTTTTGATTATAGACGCCTTTTCTCCAAAATGATTCTCGCCTTCATGTAACTTCTATTTTGTCTCCCTGTGTGATTATTGGCCAGTCAGACAAAAATTCTCCTCGCTGTCTGTAACCATGGCAGCTGCAGACAGAGAAACAAGTCTTGTTTTCTCATTTCAAACCAATCCATAAAAGAAAAACAGATTATAGTATTGAGCTTTTTATTTTCTTTTTCTTCACAGATCAAACTTTGGCTAAATTACTTCAATATTCATAAATAGACACTTTGTGCCTTGACAGAAAGTCAGCATCTATTTGGCTCATTAGGCTAGAAATGAGTTTCATATGTGAAGCTTCACATTGATAATCAGGAATCATTTCCTAAGCAGGTCCGCAAAATAAATGATTTGGCAAATTATCAAGCAGCTGTTGTGCTGGAAGATATGAAGACATAAATGGACAAACATGCTGGATATGAAGAGAGAAATAAATTATGATTCCCCTTATCTGGAGAACAGCGATCCAGGCTGTGTTGGCTATGCTTCTTACTCAGTCCTTATCATAATTTAGTCTTAGTTTGTAACTCAAGTTCATTGTGTCTGTAATTTTATTTTTACTTTATCATTTTATTTTATTTGAAACTATTACTGTAGTCATTCAAACTGGCTATTGGAATTTGATGTAGATTTGAATGTTTTCTTCTTCTTGGTATTTGCATACTTGGACATATTCATGACGGTTAGAGAATACAACCTGCCATTAGAAGCTGAAACCTGAATAACTTGAGCCTCCCTCTAAAAACACTTATTTCTGCCTATTTCAAAACTTAAAACACTAACTATACCTCAATATCTATTAATACAAAAACATCTCAGCATTACAGCGAGATATGTGTTTTTGGCATCGTTTGGTCACAATATGTTTATTTTTTTCTGATGTCTAGTAGATTGTCTTCCCTACTTGTGCCAGTTTAAGGTGTCATAAAATGATTTATTGATTAGTAAATAATAAGACCCACAGCCACGTTTCTTGTCCTTATTTTTAATAACATCAAATGGTGGAAAGTCATTTGATCATTTATTTTCTTTGCTTGAAAATTTCACAAATATACGGTCACAGCTCAGTAGTGACCTGCTTACACAGGTTGGATGAGTCAAGTGTTGTATTAGTTGTAGGAGTGGCAGTGTCACATGACCATCTGGCAGGAAAGAGTGCTTCACATATCCACAAATCTTCTCAAAAGTAAATCATTAGAATATTAATATTTCATAAACATTTGATATGTCTTTTTAGATTTTCTCTTCATATACATGCAGTATTTATAACATGCAAGGTAATTACAATGTAACACTTTGCAATGAAGCTAAAATAAAACACTTTGACCAATAAACTTTACATAAACAAGGCATAAGAAATAAAACTGAAATAAAACAGCGATTAGCAAATCATCTTTGAATTTTCACTTCCCCTCTTTAAAATTTTCTGTTTCACCAAGACTATTTTATTTCAGGAATCTTCTTTTAAGTATAACGTAATACATAAATAATTTAATTATAAGATTCTTTATCTTTCTTCAAAAAAAATAAATAAATAAAAACGTTTTATATCTTATATAGAAATTGCACTGAAATAGTATTTTTACTTCCTTCACAGCACCAGTTCTGTTGGGGCAAAGTTCCCATTTCTCACATCTCAGCTGGAAACGCAAGACTTTTTTTTAATACAAGCCAGTCAATAAAGAACTCATGAAACTATAGCATTGGGATAATAACTCCAGATAATCACAAGTATATGGACCAGTAAATCACATTAAAGAAGAGGAAGGAGAAAGGGAACAGGGCTCTGGAGTACAGGTCGACTCTTTTGGCAGCAGAGGGGATGACTGGTTTCGGAGGAGGTGGTTTCTTGTTCTTTGCCTGGGATTTACAGAGAGCAGAGCCGGTGTCAATCGGTTTCCCGTAGCAGTCAAAGTTTGACAGCTCAAAGTCCCGTGGGAGAGATCCCACGATGCTGAAGTCGTTGGTCCGCAGGTCTGATTTGGATGTGCACACTTTTTTACAGCGGGTCTCACCCACCTGAGAGACAGCAAGAGACAAAAACATAAACATGTTGTTGCTAAGATATAGAGATGATGCTCTTTTTAATTTTTTCTCTGAAAGATAACAGGAGAAAACTAGTTATGAAACAACTGCTGAAAAAGAACCATCTGGACAAATCACTACTGTAGAACAAGCCAAACTCTGACGTTCCATCACCAGTAAAGAAAGCTGTTTTAGTCATTTCCACATCACGTTACTATAGGAACAAAATGGCAGGCGATAGATGGAGGCAGAAGTTTTTGTGACTTCAATGTAAAAAAACAAGTTAGTGGTTAGTGGCTCCAGGACAAGCCCTCAGTTGGTCAGTTTATTTAGCATGTGATTCTGAAAGGTTTACTCATAATAGGTACAATTATGCATTTGTTCTAATAAATATGTAAATTAATTGGTATAACTAAATGTTGGACTAGCACTTGCCGACTGCACAATAGTCTGTGTATAAACTCCAGCTATTATCCAACATCCATACCGTATTGTTCCAGAAACTGAAGGAATCATTTATCTGAGGCTTTTAAAAATGTTTTGACTCGACAGCAAACACTTTGAGAATGCAGTAAATGAGCCGCTTGATTAGGAAAGTTGGACAAATCTCCCACTGATAAATCACCTGCTGCTATTTTAAGAGAACAGAAATGTCAATAAAGAGAATTTCTTTGTTCTCCATAACATTACCTAATCAGAGGGGTCTTTTAACCCCTGTAAAATGCTATTTTACCCACTGTGTTGTAGGTTGAGGTCACCTGAAAGAAATCATTTTTTGCTTTGCTGATGGCCTGCAGGGTGGACAGGATCTAATCAGACTGAAGTCATTAAAATAATTAAAGCTTTGTTTTTTTAATTTCCTTTTAATGAGAAAACAGATTAAAACCTCAAAGGAGTAGCACTGCGACTCAGACCCCGATGTAAAATTATTTCTGTGTATCAATGTTGTGGATTTCTAAGGAAACTGCTACAAATGTCTGAGCTGAACTTTGACCCCACAGTTGTTTGCATTGGGACAAAAACATTTTAATGAATATATTTTCCTGATTTGCATTTAGATTTGATCTTTGAAGCAAAACAGCATGAAGGTGTCAGATCTGGAGTTTGGGCTTCGTTTGGCTGTATGTTAGTGAATGTGGGCGTCTGCGTGAAATTTGATATTAAAATGGAAAGAACTCTGACAGAGGTTATTTCAGGTTTTGTGGTTTGCACAATTAATTTAGAAGATTTTGATTTCTGCAAAAATGTACGTAAAATTATAATTACCAATCACTTCAAAATCTCACAAGTCAAAAAAATACAACTTCAAACTTTCAAATTAAAAGCCTTATTAGAAAAACACAAAATTCTAGAGTTTAAAAAAAAAAAAAAATGTTTAATGCTTTCCAATCACACTATCTTATGGTATCAAAGCCAGAGTCACTGACGTGTAAGGTGCTGACGTGCAGAGGGGTCCCTCCAGTCCCGTTGATGGTGTTGTTCCTCACACCAGGACTCTTCCCTGCTGCCTTCTCCTTGGAAGCTATCTTGGCCTTCTCCGCCTCAATGTGCTTTGGACTGTTGAGCATCACTTGAACCACAGCGTACTCCACCAGCGAGGCGAAGCCGAACAGCAGGCATGCGATGAGCCAGATGTCGATAGCCTTGACGTAGGACACTTTGGGCAGCTCTGAAGCTAACGACGTGCATTCAGAAGACAGGGAGAGCACCGACAGGATCCCTGCAGACCGGGGAGCACAGATGACCTTGTCAGTCAGAAATGTGCATGAAAATGAAGAATAACTCTCTTTAGAAGGGAGATAATAGTCACATTATTATGATGTACTGGATAGCAACAATACAAACAAATATTTATTCTTATCAATATGGACAAACAATGACTGGAAATGTGTTGTAAAATTCTGCCACCATCCACTGAAAAAGGAACTAGTTGTTTCAACAGTGATGTGACAGAGACTCTACCATGACACAGCAGGACACTGTGACTTTCACCCCACTGACGACCAGCAGACAAAAACTTTTCACAGTCAGAGCACTAATGCACAATGCAATAATCTGAAGTACAAGCAGGTCCATCTTTGGATTGCTAAAGAAACAGTGATTTGGTCAAACAGCAGACTTACATCCAAGAGGCTTCTGCATCATGCAGAGCACTGGGGGTCAAAAACATTCCAGTGTGGCTGATTTAAAACAATTCTGCAAAGATCAGTGAGTCGACATTCCTCTGCAATGATGTAAAATATGTAGATACTCTAAATACTAAAGGTGGCAAAACCTGCAACTAAGCTTAGATAGTAGCTTTTCATTTAATAACAACTGTAGTTACCATCTGATATGGACATTTTTGCAATGGTTAAATATCTGACTGTAAAAAGCAAAAACCAGAGGGAATCTGTGAGGGAGAAAGTACCTTTTCACAGAACCGCATAATGAGTAAATCAGGGGATGGATAATGCATTTCTCAGGTACTTTGTCATGGATTTGCTGCACTTTCTGTATTTCTAAAATACATTACAGTCAGATAACTGTTCATCACTGATCATTTTTTAGGCCTCATACTCCTTCTGTCCTTGAGTTACCCTTTCATTTTTTTGCACAAGCTCTATAATGAGCTGCGATACAACCATTTGACAGAAAATCGAACAAAATGTAAAAAATACACAGAAACACTTCCAAAAATCTGGAGAACAATTAATCAAGACATCTTTTAAAGATTCCAGGAACGACTGGCTCTTTAGATGCAAAGTATTAAAGAAGAAATGCTCCCATTGTTATAACCTAAAATAAAACATCTAAAATTATAGAGACTTGATGTTTGTTTCCACTCAGGAACAATTTGTAGCCAGTTATCTGTGATGGAAAATTAAAAACGTCCTTCCTGTCAGCACAAAAAGCTGTAATCAAACGGGTACAAAAGGTTTCTGAGAACATCACTGAAATCAGCATTCAAAGCTGATTTGTTTCCTTTTGTTAAAAGCACAGACAGCCTCTAATGAGCACGTAATTCCAAAGAGTTTTTATCTCTCAAAGCTTACATCATTACAGGTTAGTGATCTCCCCTAAATAGCAGCAAATCTTCTGGGCCGAAATGGAAACAGCAATTACGACCAACGTTAAGAGGTTATTCCAACGTCAATGAAAGGCTCTGCAGACTTCTTTTCTTAACATCTCACTTTTTTCTGCTAATGTGCCTTTATAGTGACTTTTGATACATACAAATGATTAATAGATGCTCCTTTCAGACTCAATTAAGATGATTCAACCAAAGAGAAGCTTGCAGCAAATGTCTGATAGACACGTAGATGTGGACGCCCCCAGAAAAGATGCTGAAAAAACGTCTCAAAACAAGTTCACTGTTAATTGAGCCAACATAATCCCACACTCAAAAATGCAAAGCAATCCAATCTTTAACTTGATTAAAATCATTCGATGTTGGAAAAGATAACAGTGTTTAACAAAATGACTGTTTGATGCCTGGTTCACTGTTGAAGAACTGCAGCAGAAGAGGCACCGTGATGTCACCAAATCTCCATGACAACTGTTAATCAACAATTTCAACGTATTATTTGGGTGTAATGACAGATATTTTTTTGTCGCACCATTGTAAATGAAAAACAAGCTGTGTTAGTGGGGGTACAATTATGAATAATGGCCAAAAACTTCACCCAAGGTTTGGATATTTCGACATTTTTACAGTGTATTCTTATCTTGCCAGAGTACAGACAATTTTAAGAATTTCTAGACATATTTTTAAAGGATCAAGTAAGTTTGTCTTGCACCCTTGTCCCTTAGTGGGGTCCCTGCGACAGACTGGCGACCTGTCCAGGGCGAACCCCGCCTCTCGCCCGGAACGTCAGCTGGAGATAGGCACCAGCAACCCTCCCGACCCCTCTAAGGGACAAGGGTGCAAAGAAAATGGATGGATGGATGAAAGTAAGTTTGTCCTCTTTGTGCATATAATTTGACACAAAAATTGAGCAGGAATGCAAACTCACAAACACACCTGGGTGCTGACTGACCTGGAGTCATCATATTCACAGAGAAGTCAGAGCAGGCCGCCTGGAAGGGTTGAAGTGATGATGGAATGAAAGTGGTGATAAACAGCTGGAATGAAGATGGAGCAAAAAGGAGGCAGTGGATGAATGAGGTGGGATAACAATGGATTTTCTTATCCAGGCAGTCCTGTGCACACACACAAGGGTAATAGGCAATAATATATGAGGGTGGTACTGACATATGAGAGTGATATGGACTTATTATATGTGGGTTATGGTGTGGAAGAGGAGTAAATATGTCTTTTATAGCTAGCGCCAGGCTATAGTTGATATATTTTGAAAAGATAGGACCGTGTGTGGGGAAGCATATCTCAAACTCCACAGGCCAGCCTGCTTTACAAACAGAACATTCCTGGAAACACTTCCCGTGTCTCAAAATGCTAATAAAATTAGATTTAGGTTAACTTAAAAAAAATACATATAATATATATAAATATTCATCAGAACTTAATGAAAAAAGGTTTTTTTTTATCTTCTAGTTCTAGAATAATTTGGTGAATCCATTAAGACTCCAGCAACTTATTCCCATGAATGTATCTAAAACTTGTCTTTAAAACTCTATAACAGAAGAGTCTAATTGTTCATCTTCAAACTGTTAAATTGTATAAATATGTGTATCCTATGTTCTCTTAAAATATATTTCTCTTTGTACTTAAATGAAGTTTATGATGTTTTAATTCTTTGCTTTTAAAGTGTATACTGCTGTGATTTCATCTTTTTCTGTTTTGACTTCAATAAAATAAATAACATTGACACAAATATGAAATGAAACATTAAATATCCTGTTAATTACATTTAATCTGTGCAAATACTTTTTTTTTTCATTTTCATGGCTGCAGTAATTATATTTCTACTCTACATGTTTTTGGGGGGTTTCTGAAACCCAAACTGCAGAGGTCCAAACCTCAGTTGTAAACACAAATACACATTTTTATTAGTTCACTGTTTACTTATACTGTTGATAAAGTAAAAATAGTCAGAATTGTTTGGTCTGCAGTGATCAAAGCTATGTCTTGTTCCTCTTAGAATTTTAAGATTTACCTATTTAGTCTTTGATCTATTAAACATTTCACACCTTTCTAACAAGACTTCAGCAGAAAAGGTAACCAATTGATTTTCTTCTTAAATTCCAGAACAGAATGTGTATTTAATGATTTTCTCTGTGTAAAAGTTGCTTTCAGTATATGTTTCGATCTTATTAGTCAAATCATGCAGATGAGGCCCACACACTTCGCTTCCCTCAAGATATTATCAAGATGAGAAAAAAAGGGAAAATTTAGAGAATTCATCACTCAAGCAAAACCAAGTTATCTATTTGATCCAAGTTCTGCCGGAAGATTCTCCAGATGACTTTTGGTGCCAGGAGGTTTCTGATTTACACAAACAATTTGAAGTGCTGATAAGTCAAAACTGAGAAATTATTAATTTCATTTTAAAAACAGGCGAACGGCCATAAAATCCTGAACAATTCAGTTGAAATCTAATTACCTTTTGCCTATATTCTCCATCATCCTGGTCACTGCTCTTTTTTTGGGGGATTTGGTATTGAAATGTATCTTAATTTAAGTTTAGCACAAAGCATAGAAAATCCTGGCTGTCATTTACCAGACGTAAAACCAAAAACAAAGCAACAAAACGTTAAAGTCAACACCTCAAGCAGTGTCAAAAGCCAAAGAAAATATAATAATTTATTTAAATCCATCCTGACACATAAATAAATTATGACTGTCATTGCACTTCAGATATAAATTCATTAGTTTTTAGGCCTAAATGCATCACTGAATGGGCCCCAGCTGTCAATTACAGCCACATTTAGTGATTTATTATTCAGCACAAACTCTGGACAGGAAGCCATGCTTCACACGCAAAGTCCTTCATGGTGTCAAAGTGACTGATGATGTCATGATGGGAATGATTGGAGGTTACAGTGTGAGTAATCCCTGAAACCTTTAGAGTGCTTTCTGTTTATGTGTCTGTTTCTCTTCATAACATTCCTCTTAAATGAAGATTTGAACAGTAAACTCATTCAGAATATATGGGCGAACCTCATCAAAACGTTGATTTGCATCAGTAATAAAATTCAAAAAGTTAATTTCATATTGAGTCATTGCATTTCCTGTTTAGGTTTTATGACTACAGCTAATGCAAAGGAAGTCCAGATTCTCTAAAATCAGAACAAACTTTACTTTTTCAATGAGGTGATTTATTCATCTTTTTTTTATACTAAAAATAGATTTTCATTGGTCTTATCTAATATTCTAGTATTCTGATAAACTGAAATGTGAGTTTTTCTCAGCTGTAAGAAATAATCCTCACCACTGACGAAAATAAGCACTTAAAAACATAATGTCTCCTATGTTTTATGAGTTTCTATAATATTACGCTTCATTTTTTCACAAAATTAAAGAAACATATACAGCTTTTGGATGATTAATTACAGAGGTGGGCCTGTCAATGCCTTCTCACTGCAGCAATACTAGCTAAAAGAGCAGGGAGGGTTCTTACAGTGTTTATGTCCTTGTAAATAGAAGTGGAATATGTTATAGTTGGTAAAAAGAGTCTTACCCAAAGGAACCCTTGCAGCACTCGCATCAGGGTTGATCCAGAAAGACAGCCAGGAAAGGACCACTATGAGCAGCGTAGGGGCATAAACACCCATCATGTAGAAGCCAACTTGTCTCCGTAGGGTGAAGATAACCTCTACACAAGTGTAATAACCTACATGAGGAAGAAGAAAACTCAAACATCACGAAGACTTCATGTAAACATAAGAGACAACATGATTTAAAAATGCACAGTAAACAGTGAAGGGAGGCAGAGAGTCATTCAGACTGGGACCTCAGAAATTAAAGGTCACCCATACATAAAAACTGACAGCTTTGACATATCTGTAAATTAAATCACAATTTTAGTCCATTTTGACATTTCTAACGTTTAAAAGACCCAACTGAGTAAATAATACACAGCGTTGTGAACTATTCTATCCATTAAATGTACATTAGTCATTAAAAGAGACAAGCAGACTCAAATCTTCTAATTTATCTGTGTCTTTTAACCCAGGAGCTATGAGGTTGACATCAGGAGACCCTCTGGTCGTCCAGTGGGAATGGTAGAGCTGAATAATGTTTTAAAAACTCAGGATTCTCTCCATCTTTTATATAACGCCTGACAGTGTCATGAAGCAGGCTCAAACCAGCTGAATGCAGAGACAATCATTACAGGTAGCCATGGTAACCAGGTAAAGACCTGACTCAACAGCAGTGCTTGTCAGCAGGAGATCAGTAAGAAATTCAGCCTTACATGCAATGGTTGATAAACTGGTGCATCATTTAAAAAAACAAGGATTCATTTATTGAAACTGAGTTGTTTTCTCACCCTGTACTTTAAATATTCAGAAGAAAATCAATCAATGCTTCTAGCAGCAAAGGCAAAGCCACAACTCTCTGATCTATTGATTGAACAAAAATATTATCTGAAATGAGACACAAGTAGCAAAAAGGATTCAATTAGCTTTAGATTATGACTTTGCTTCCACAAATTTTATGCTATAACAGGTTTTCTTTATTCAGAGACTCTTTAAGGCTACAAACCATTAAAAACTCCAGGTTTTTCAGACATAAAATACTGAGACCATGATAATCACTTCCAGTTTTGTTCTACAATTAACGTGACATGTATGATTCTCACCTGAAAAACAAACTTGTCTCTCAGGCTAAGACAAGCAAAAAATAAAAAAACAAAATCAAATATGTAATAAAAGGTTTGTGGCAGAACCTTTCAGTTTCATTTCTAAATGGAATTTATTGAATTTAATTCTATTAAATAAGACAAATCTGACATTTGTAACTTACAGAGCTCAGATGAATATGTTTACAGACTGCATCTGCTTTCACTCTTTCTTTGTTTATGAAAAACACTTAACTTGTTAAGTTATGTTGTTAATATAAATCCATCACCTGTTCCTTCATAGAATTTGGTGCAGTTTCCATAATCAATGTCTTCTTGTCTGATGTCAAACTGTGGAAGAGCAATAGCATCCATTTGGACAGGGTCTCCTGTCTGCCACATGAACTGCAGGTCATCTGTTGTGTACCCAACTAAAAAATCAAATTAAAGGCAAACACACAGATATGAAAACATACAGATGCATGTTAAAAAATACAATAAAAATCTAGCTATAAGAACTAACGATATTCTATCAATACAATATCTATTTGAGTAATCTAAGTGCTTGCAGGCTATAAGAAGTAACATCATGAGATATTTTTCTAAACGTACAGCTTTCAAGTTGCATTTTACACCTCTGCGTATCCATTGGAAACAAGGTCAGATCCAACGGGCAAGAAAGGGTGATGGACAACCTGGAAGGAGAAGAAAAGCAGCAGATTTTAGTTTGATGAGTTTTGTCTGCTTCTCTGTATATCTACATACACGCCTTGGTCTTTTAATACTGGTGTAAACTTGAACATTTAAAAGGCTTTCACTGGATTACATCACAGGTCTCTTTAAAACACCGAACAAATGCCATGCTTTCAACAGTTTTTTTGGTTTCTGGGTTCTCCAGATTCAGTTATAACAGAGAAATAAAAGACATTAGTTTACAGATGTATTTTTTCTAAAAGGCCTTTTGAAAAATATTGTAAAAAAATGAAATGTAACATGCAAATGGACAAGTAGATCAGTAAGTAAAAGTACCTCATACTAATGAGGACATCTCCGTTACGGAAGATGAAGAGGAGGATGTTCTCTTGGGTCACATCGTGAAAGTTTGCACTCTTCTCATTAGCAAAAAACAGGTCAGGCTTCCAGAGACATTTGAACATCTTGGGATCAACAGTGAGCGAGTCTGACTTGAAGTCCTGTGGTAACTTGAGCCTGGGGTCATTCCAGCGCTGCCGCAGGAAGATGTTCACCCTGTAATCCTGTCGGGTTTGACACCAGACAAGTTCAAACATGGCTGCATTTCAAATAAACACTTCTGGACACAGGCTGGTTACTTTCAGACACATAACTCAGCTAATGAGTCACTTTTCCACATCAGAAAACTGGAACATTTGCTCTGAAGCTTTGAACAAGAAGGTGTTTAACAGCTTAACGGCTGTGGCAAAGCACATAGGTTTGTTAATCTTGAATTAAACGCATTTTAAACAATTATTTGTAGTATTTGATTTTTAAAAATAATGCCTTCTTTAGATTATCTGCTATTAAATTTTCTCTGTAGCACCACTAAAACAAGCCAAGATGCAAAGCGAGCTTTTACGACTGAAGCTCAAACATAATGACACGTGAAAAGCTGCAAAGCCCAGAGGTCAGATGTTATCAGGACACCAACACTGCTGACGCCATTAAGGAGCTTAATGATGAAATCTCCACATTCCTGCTGATCTTGTGCTAAATTAGGCTGTTTTGGAGGTGAAGATGGATGAAATGTCAAAATTTCATACAACTCCCAACATATTGGTAAAAAATATAAAATATAAACATATATTACTTTTCTTTCAATTATTTCATTATCACTTGTCAAGTCAAGTTTTATAAAGCACTTTTACAATTTATTTATTTTTTTTTTTACATATGTATCGATATTGTCACTATATCATCTCGCAGTGCTAACTGGAAACAGCCAATCGGTGGCAGGAGGAGAGTCTTAGCAATGTCAATCAAGCTTGTGTACATGCTTTCTGCTGTGATCCAACTTCCTTCTGATTGTGGAGCCCGTCATGAATGCTAAGACTAGTTAGCATTTATGACGGAAATGACAGCAAATAAACAGTTTTCTTTTTTAACAAATCTGATGGATTTAACAAATATGCAAAAAAGTATTATTTTTTTTAAGTTTTATACTGCGGTTTTAATAAAAGAAGCCAGACTATCTGTTAATCTTCAACATTACAATGAAAGCATGAGGTCCTTTTGCTCCACATTTAGAAAGCAGGCTGTCATTTGTGCACCGGCCTAATTTCAGTTTCCAGTGTCTGTCCTGTTCCACAAACAGCCTCTGTTGGATTGTTTTCCCTGTCTGAGATGCAAGCCAATTCCCACACCTTATCCTTCCTGAAAACCAGACAAGGAAATATATCTTCCTTCTGGCTCGGTATCAAGCTGCCAGTGCGACATTCGATTCCAGGGAGATTTAACACGGCTGTGTGTTGTAATCAGCAAGGAAAACTCAAGCTGGGAGGCAGTAAAAACATAGCTGCAATTTATTCTGTCTCAACAGCAACATCATTTTCTACAGAGGTGTACACAATCTTCAAGTGAAAATTGGTGCGTTAAATACTGCAGACGTGTGCTGCGTGTTAGCCTTAGGAAGGTGTAAACGATGAGGGATGGCTTCAGAGATCAAACACCCCACAGAGTGATAAATTGAGGGGTCAGAGGTGACCAGCTGTTGTTTCTTCCTCCTCCATGAATCGTTTCAAACCTTCTTAACTTTCAGTGTCTTTGGGAAACCAGGCAGAGAGAGAGAGAAGACCTTTGGGACTTCTGTCTCATTTTACTTTGTTGCCATTTTCTTGGCTCATGTTCCTATTTCCAACACCTGTCTTTTTCTTTTTTCGTCTTCCCCTCATCTTGCTGTGGGTAGATTCTTCCCTATGTTGCTTTGATTTTCATGGTTTTTTCCCACTAAATACAAAAATATTTTCACATTACATTATTCCTCTCTGCTCAGTCTCCTTACTACAAGTCTTACTCTGTCACTTTTGCCAAATCCAACAAATCCACGAAAAAAATAATATAACAAAGACACATTCCAAATTTGCACAAACTATAGAACATATAATATCTTTTTTCCTGACCCTTTCATTTATCAAGTTTGTGCATCTATTTGTAATTTTGAATCACATTTGTAACCAAATATTTAATTATTTGTAAATTTAGTAGATTGGAGCACTTTGGCTTATACCTCACACCTTATTCTTAGTGAGATGCTCACAATAAATATGTTTTATCACATTGAGCCTTGTGATAAAACACATTGCACCGACATGTCTCCTCCTGTTCCTGACTTTATTGTTCTTTCTTCCTGTTGTACATCCTCTTTGCCAGACAACGAAACCATCAATGACAATCAGGAAAGCTTGCATGCAATCCATCACTGATGTTAATATCAAAATGTGCAGGAATGCAGGAGCCTGAACATCACATCTCACAAAACACTGCTGTTCAGGATGCACCTGTGTTTTCTCTCCCTGCAGTCATCTATAAAACTTCATCTCCATAATACTAAATTTCTAAAACTGCATGTGAGATAAAAAAATTCTTTAAGAAACATGAAGGGAGAACTTTTCAAATATTCTCTAAATTATACATGACAGATGGGGGATACTGTAGGTTACTGAGCTGCCAAGATTTAAATAACCTTATAAATAAGCACTGCTTTTCTCCCAGCAGCTTTAAGAAATCATAAAAATCAGATGGCCTTCTTGAATGTAGAAAGCGTTCTTACACGTTTCTGGCTGTTCAGAAATCGGCCCTGCAGCATCCTTGAGTTTAATCTGGTGGTTAGGATTCAAACTGCGCTTCTTTAGCTGCAATTAAGCCATCAGATTAATGAGGCTTGAAAACTTGGCTTTTCAATCATGATTTATTTCTAAAACATGTCAGGAATCACTTCTTTCTTCATTCTTCCTTAGACATCCACATTAGAGTAGTTTTAAAGCTTCTTGTTGACCAGCAGAAGAAGAAGAATTATGGATCATCATCATAATCTGACTACAGCGGAAGCAGAGCGGATTCTCACCATGGTTGTTTCCTGAATTGAGCCAAAGCTGTTGATGAAAATGTTCACTCTGTCCTCCACAGGAATCCCTGGATTCAGAAAGACAGAAGAAGATATTTTAACATTTAATGTCATCTTTGGTCACTGCTGGTTGGAAGTATGACTGAAGCACCATATACGTTCAGATACAACTCAAAAAACTTGCATGTCATCAAAAGGTTTTGTGATTTAGTTTGAAAACTTTAACTTCTAATTCAATTAAACAGGTTTATCACATACACAAGAGCAGTGTTTGTATTAAACAACTTAATGCCGATGCTCTAAACACTTGGGCTGGGCTCCTTTTGCATGAATAAGTGCATCAGCGCAGCACAGCAGGGAGGCGATCAGCCTGTGGTTCTATCAAAAATACTTCACAGATTCTCTATAAAGTTTAGCTCAGGCCACTTTGCTGGCCAATCACAGTGGAACCATGGTGACTAAAGCAGGCATTGTTATTCTTGGCTGTGTGGGCCAGGACCAACCTCTTCTCCAAAATGAAATCAGCAGCGCTGTCAAGCTTTTCAGCAGAATCAAGCTTGAAGTACTCTGAAATTTCCAGGTTCCCAGCTGAGTTGAGTTTGGATTTGATAAACCTCAGCAGACAACACGGCTCCCCGAACCATCACGGAGGGAGGAAACTCCTCCTTTATCCTCTATACATGTATTTTCATTTGAAAGGAGGATTTTGTTATTTTGTTCTCCTTAGCCCATGTTAGGTTCTCCTGATGTTTCCTCACTAACATCCTGAGTCATCTAATTATCTGACTTGGTCAATAACAGATGTGTATTTATGCACTTAGTACATATTGATGACGTTTCTTGTCCTTCTCAGGCTGCCTGGGACACTTGCTTGTATTAATCTGAATATGAACACAAGCCGTGCAGAGAAACAATGAAAGACCAAACACTGCACATCACATCTCTTCACTTGATCATTTCAAGCGACTCAACTCAAGCAGCAAAGTCCTTTGCAGTCCACTCATCTAAAGCACTTAAACAGCTATCTGATATACTTCAAATAGATATATTTTTAGATTAAAGTTTTACTTGCTGGAATCTGCAGTTCTAAGAATAAAAACACATGTTGATACCAGGACCAAATGGGGCCATGTGGTTCAGGAGTGACTTCACTTTCTGTGTGTCTAAACTCTTAAAGCACAAAGTCCAGCTGCAGTCCAAGCTCCTCAAACAACTTTTCTTTTCAGTCCTCTTAAGATTGTGGTTATCCATGTATTGAGCACCTTTTCCTGTCTTACATTTTGCTTCCACACAATTTTCCATTAATATTCTTGAATAAAGTGAGCAGCCAGCTCTTCAGCAACAACTTTAGCTTCTTTCTTGAAGGTATCAGTTATGTTCTCTTGGACAATTGTGAGGTCAGCCGTGTACCCCGAGTGTTTTATTGGTTCTATGAAATGTTACAGCTTTCTAAGGCACTGAATTTAAGTGAATTGGCAGAAATAAATGTTTGAAATATAACTCTCAGATTTTAATTTGAAATCCTGAGTCAAACAAAAAAAAGATCAAGAATACTCTAATTTATTGACATGCACTTTCTTTAATGTTGTTATAATATTGAGAAATAAATCAATTTTTTAATTGTACACCTAAAAGTATTGATTCAGATTTTTAGGTAGTTTCCTGTCTGATAAGGTGGAAGACTAAACAATAAAAAACAAATAAAAATCTATTTGCATGAGCCACCCATCCGTTTGTGACACTAAACCTGCGGATGTTTGGGCTGGCATCTCGCTCTGCTTTACCGTTTTGCATAAACTAATAAAACTTCTCATAAACGCTGACTCCTCACCCAGCTTTGAATAAATAATTTATTTTGAGGTGTTCACTGGATGCGTCAAAGAACAAAGTTTTCCCTAAAATAATTGCACACAAAGCGGAGGCGGCGCAGGACTAATATCCACCTTGCATTTATTTAACAAATCGAGCTAATTAATATTCCATAAAACACATTTTGTGTTTCCTCACATATTCTCCATAGGGTATGTAAAAGCAGCTCACCATTTTAAAGCCGCTGACAAAGCAATGCCCAATGTGCAGCTTAGATATTAATGTGGGAGATTAAGACATGGCTGTTAATGGACAGAGAGCTTTCAGCTCTGAAATCAAGAGCAGATGTCTGGCTGCTGGACTAGTTAGAGGCGTTCAGGGAGGGAGGCCGTCTGCTCACTACATATCAAAAACAGCCTCGGATTCAGCTCTGCCAAATGCCAGAGAATGGAAACTATTTACAATCCACCCGAAGGACGACAAAACCATCAGTCAGAGAAACAAAACAGTCAATAGTCACTCCTGTCCTGTTCTTATAGCCGTGTCTGGGAGGGTGAAGCAGAGTAAAACGTCTGTGATTATTGACATGCACACTGGAGACAGCTGTTTCCTGTTGAGTAAGAACTGAAACTAAAACTGGCACACATTAGGATTAAAGGGTTCGCTTTAGCTCCAATTCCCACACAGATCATCTATTTAGAAACAGAATACTTATGTTTTCTAATTGTAACTTTGAGGTCTCCAACTCTCAATATAAATGTAAACTAATCAAGCACAGCATTATGACCACTGACAGGTTAAATGAAAATAAAAGTGTTGAACACCTTTTGGTGGTTGGTAACTAGTTGCATTACTACCCCCATCTAGGAGTAGTTTTACTGTGCTTCTTATTCTTGAGACAAAAAAGTACAGTTATGAGGAATATCTGGTATTTCAAAGAATAAAACATAAAAAATAACTAAAATGATCGCCAAAGGCAGGAGAGTTAGAAGTACAATAAATTGGCAGGCATAAGGATCTGAGTGAATTTGGAAATGGCTAAATCCTGATGACCGGATGATCAGTTGAGAGCATCTCTGAAACTGCAGCTCTGGTGAGGTGCCTGATCTGTGTCCATCAGTTTCTATCAAAAGTGATTCAAGACTGAAACACTGGGGAGAAGAAACAGCATCAGACACAAACAAGGCTTGATATCTGGAGCGAAGGACAACCGATCTGATTCTGACCCAGATGAGCTACTGAAGCTCAAACCGCTGAGCATTTAAAGAGCTATTATAGTAAAATGGGATATTATGTAAAATCAGAAAGAGTAGGAGATTTTTAAAGTTTCAAAGTGTCAACTTGCAAAGTCAAATTTCTTTTAAGTCATGTTTGATATCATTTTTATAACAACTGAAATAAACTACTTAATTGTGCTATGAAGTGGCACTATGCGGCTGGAAATACATAAACTGGCCCATTCGATGCTGTTTTTTGACAGAAGGATCTCAGAATACACAGCACCTCTCAGTAGACCAGTTTGGTTGTTCACCACCAACACACCAACAGAAGAGAGTGACTTCGTATCAATTTAAGCAACAGTTATCAAGCGATCTTTTAAGAATGGCAACCACAAGTTGAGGTTTTGAATTTGCTCTTACTCTCCCCAGAATGCAATCCAATTGAGCATTTCTGGTATGTGTTGGACATTGTACATCTGCAAAACAGAAACAGCACTTTCTCTGTTCCTTTACATTTTTAATATACTTCCTACAGAACTATATACAAACCAACTGAATGTGCATATTTGTAATTAGCATACCAGGAACTCGGTTAAATTGTAAATAAAATCCAAAGCAGGCTGGTTATAGATGTGACAGGACTTGCCTTTGAAGTTGGGTCTTATTCTGGGATCGTAGCTGATCAGTAACCTGTTCAAGATGTTACTGGTTGAGTTTGCAGGGACTCGAGCCAGATCCTCAGACGACAGCTGTCTGCAAACAAAGAAGGCAGAGAGGGAAGTTTAGCAGGTCAAATTCCTGGCAGATGAACAACACAAATGGACAGAACGCCCACTTCTAGACGCTTTGTGTACTTTTTGATTAAACTACATGCCGAGAGAGGAACCACTTTGGGATTAAATTGGCTTTTAAAATTTGGACCACCCAACAAATGTTAGAGTGAAGCAATGTTTAAAAATGGGATCTGCTGTTATTCTGAGTTGTTCCCAGACCCTGACATAGCCTTGGATTGATGGATGGTGTTTTGTGATCATCTGGGACAAATAGGAATAATCAGGACTTTTACAATAAATACTCAATAAAATGGTAATCTTGCCACCAAATCAGTTCTCCCGCTACTTTGATACATGTAATATTCCTAACATCAATTTTCACTTATTTGAAAGATCATAATGCCATACCTTTTTTCCTATTTCTATCCTAACCAACTTGGGAATATTTTTTTCAACCACCCTAAACCAAAAGTAGCAAAAACAAAGAGTCTCCTAAATGTGAGCACTCTGGCAAGGCAGGGGATTTCATTGACATCCAGCCAAATATATTCTGTTTCTACATCTTAAATATTACAGAACTAAGTGACAAAAACAAAGACTGAGCAGGATCTGGCAGGGGAGACAGGAGAAAAGCCTCTTCATGGGTGGCAAAGAATTCACCCCTCTCAAAAGCACTTTACATATCAAGAAGTAAACTTTATGCTCTGAGGATGATTCAAAGTCTTTCACAGGAATGATCTACAGTGTGTATGTTATGCTGTTTCCTTGATCAAAGTGAAACACACAATTCCCACCCACAAAACCTCCCTTTCTCCCCTTTCTGCTTTAACCGGCTCTTCTGACAGCCTCAAGCACCAGAGCTTAGCTAGAACCAAGTGGGTTTCTTGATCCACAGTGGCATCCACAGCATTAAACACAAAATATGTCACGCAGCTTGCACATGCCGGCGCATGAACCACATCAAACAGTTTACTCCTCATTTCAGGAAGCCTCAGTGTGGATCCAATTGTTACCATTTAAGGGAACAGACAGAGCAGTTTCTCTGTGAAAAGAAAAATGGATTTGCCAAAGGAGTAAGAGATTCTGTTCAGAGACTATTCATCATGTCTGTAATTTATCAATAAGATCTAAATCAGATTTCTTTGAGTTTGGATTTTGAATGCACATTTCTTAGATTTCAAGAAAGCCTGTTTCTTTCTTTGGAATGCAGATGAATAATGAATAAAGCTTCAAAATAGTCTGATATGCTGATAAAATGAAACCAGTAGAATTTATCAAACCCATCCATCTATCCAAGTCTGTATCTGCTTGTCTGAGCAGAGTCAGAGGGGGTGGGGGGGGGTGACTTTCTCCAGCAGTTAAAGGGTTACAGGGTGGGGGCCTGTTCAGTGAAACCCCAGTGAAAACCATGTCCACACAACCTCACTCCTAACGGCAATTCAGAGAGACCAATCAACCTAAAAGCCATGTTTTTGAATCCAGAGCCTTCAGAGAGAATCGATGAACTCATGGGCAGAACATGCAAACGGCAGGCAGAAAAACCTCAGGCCAGGTTCAAACCTGGGGCCAATTTCAGTACAACTCATTCAATAGGAACTAAAGCACAGTGTGTTTGGGATGGACTTGGGGTAAACTGAGTCATGGGAACTTTAACTGTTTGGACAAACCAATGATGTAAAGATGAGTTTTTATTTGCTTTAATTTTAACACTTAAATTGTAGCTTCTGCTACATTTGATCCCCATCGTGATGATTGACAGATATTCTCAATGTTTAATAAATGAAGCATATGTTAAGTCATGATTGTATTATTTAATCTATATTAATGATAAATGATAAATAACATATGAGTGATACATTGGCTCTTAAATTACTTTTTAACATTTTCATTAGACTGTTTAATAACACAACAGATAAAAGATTTAGAACTGTTACTTCTTCTCAATCGAGAATGTTATGAAAAATAATTTACTGTGTTCTGCTGAACTGAATAATAATTATATTTAATTGGAATATAATTAGAATGAATGAATTAGAATGAGCTTTCTAGATAACATTGGTGTGCAAAAGGATTTACATTTTAAGTTAGGAGTTTATATGCACTCATCATCGGAATAAGTGGCATGATAATGAGCAATTTTCTCTTGGGTGACCAATTTTACACTTTTTTCACATGGTAAAGACTATAAATAAAGGCTCACACACACACGCACCTACACACACACGCACCTACACACACACACATACATCCCAAATAATATTTGCGTTTGTAACCCAGTGAAAAACACCCTCGTTTCTGTCTGGTAATTCACTGTGTAAGGAGGATGTTACCCTGCACAGTATAATAGATGTGGTGTTTATCTTGGACTCACGATGGACAGTAAACCTGCTTCCCTTTCTTTTTTCCCTTCTTAGTTCCTTTCTCCTTAGCAGATCCTCCCTCTAGACAAAGAGAGAGGACTAAGAGGAAGATGACAAGCCTCTTCATCGCCATTCTGGTGTGAATGTGGCCTGTGGAGGATAAAGCCATTTAAGTACAGAGAAAGACACAGATTAAAAATTGTTCAGGCAGGAATATGACCTAAACTATTATAATGTTATTTTCACATAAGGTTAGGAGTTACTTGTACTAACTGGATGTATTTTCCTTGTTTCTTTTACTTTTCTTTCTTTGAATGAATCAATTTATTGTTATTTCACACATTTACGATGAGATTTAAATTATACATAGACTTTATCTTTTCAGATCACACACATTCATATCTGACTAGCATAAGTAAGAAAAACCACAGCAAGAAGAAAATATATTGCATTAAACCTCTTTGAAATTTATGTTGATTTATAGTAGTTGTAGTGAGATAAAGCTCACTTTATGCAAAATAGATGGTATATGGGTAGGATCTTATGATGGGCAGAAATGCTCTCATCCATGCACAGTGCATTTTTCCTTTACATAAGCCATTCATCAGAAAACAACCATGGTACCTGTATGATTCATGCCCTGTATTAGAAAACTGTGCCCTTTTATTGCATAACGACACTGGAGACAAACAGTAAAGCCAAGAGTCTCGCCTCCAACCCCAAACACACACTCTGCCAGCCAGCCTGTATATTAACTGAGGCAGTTTAGTGTCTAGACAGAGACATACTCTTTCCTCCTCAATGCCTTGGCTATTTAGCTCCCTGTCTGCTCCTGGCCTGCACATAGATTATTATTAGTTTATGTTGGAGAAATGTTTTTCTTAAATCTATTGAGTTTCTTTGCTCTAAATGCTAAATGCAAACATTTCCTGTTGACCATATGAAGTAAACAACCCTTTATCAGGCAGATAAAATACAACAATGAAACTTTCTGGCCAACTACGTTATCAGTCAAATGTTTGAGTGGCAGCAGCAAGTCAATGTTTGACTTGACGAAAAGATTCACCTCTACAGATCAACAGAAAACAAATGTAAAGTCAGGTAAATGATGCTAAGTTTATAAAGGTTTATATGATTGATCAAATACAAACATCAAATATTTATTGTAAGATCTGAAGATCAACACAATCTTTAATAAGAGCTAATCCAAAATTAGGGGAATAACAAAGTTCAATAGGACTTTAAGCTCTTAATTATAGTGGGTGTGTTAGTCACTGTAATGATTGAGCTGGTATTGATTTTTGTGTTGTTCAGCGATGGATTGCAGCCGTCAAACGTGGATTTGCTGCTAACACTTTTCATAAAGTAAGAAGATTGAGGTTTATAAACTTTATAAGTAAGCATGATTAGAAAGATATAAAATATTGCATATTGCAATTACGGAAAAGCAATATTGGTTAGACAAATAACCATTTGTAATGATGTAGAAAATGCCCCCCATTATGTTGCCTAACATGTTGCTAACTTGTTAGCATCTAGTCTTTGTACGTTTTTTGAGGCTTTTTCGGTGTTAGCAGAAATGCTATTTATAACATAATGATATAAATGAAGTGGTGTGAATTCTGGAAAAGTCAGCAATTTGATCAACACTTCAGGAGGGAGAAGATGTGGTTTTTAAGTTAACTATTTCAAACGTTTGTAAATACTGCTGTCTGTGAGTCCCAACAAGTGTGTTATGTTCAATGACAAATTAGTTTGACTTGAACTACTCAAAGCTATTAATAAACTGGCAAAAACAACTTGCTAGTTTCCATTTTTTTGTTGTCATAGGCCTGTTCCAGTATTTAATAAATATGAGGATAGGAAGAAAGTGGAAGCTCTCCAGCCAATCACAGGGAAAACTCAGGATGCAAGGCAAACAACCATTCATCCACATATTAGTGTCTAACGGCTATTTAGAATTAGAGGTGTGCCAATCGATCACACCTCAAAGTGTGTGTGATCGATTGGCACAGCTCTAATTCGGCCGATTTCTGTGAAAAAGTGTATGATGTATGTTTATTGTAATGGATCCTGTATTTGCCTTTGAATTTTAAGTTTTATACTTGAATTTTTTGGCAATGTTGAGAGGTTTTATTTTGGCTCTTTGCATTATTTAGCTTCTTCAGAGCCTTCATGTGTTTTCAGTCTGTTAAATATAGTATTATGGATAGCAGTACAATTTGCACAATGCCTGTTTTGATTTTTTTTTTTAATATAGCTATTAAAAACAAGTTTTTGTCTAAATTAAGGTGAATTTGTGGTTCCTTTTTCCACATAATGTAACTGGTAGTGCTTATGATTAAAAAAATAATAATTATGTGATCAGTATCTGTGATCGGCCCTCATCTATGATCGGAATCGGGAGGAAAAAACCTGATCGGCGCATCTCTATATAGAATCTATCCTTCCACTGTTTCTACCTACTTATCCATATAACGTCAGCATTCATTCAGGGCCAGTTAGTTAGCTGGTCATGTCACTAATCCGTCAGAGTAACACAATGATACACATAAGGATAATTTAGGATCTCCAGTTAACCTGACATCAATCTTTTGGCTGGTCTGATGAAGGCAGAGAACTAATGAGAAAGGGGATGAGAACATCATGACCACCCCAAACATAAAGACCCCAAGATAGGACAGTGCTAAAAAGGGCACCTCTGTATTTTTACGTTCAACATGAATACATCCCAACAGAAATATGACTTGATTTAAAAGACTTTACTCAACCATGGCCATGCAGCAGACTTAGGCTTAACCAGCTCTGTTGTACTACTGGCAATTTTAAACATACAGATGTTGTGTCACACAGTGACTCACATTGCTTGCCCAATGGCACAACTGTCATGTCCAACTCATGTTCAGGTCCAGATATCCAGTCTTAAAACATAAATGCAATTAACCCTTTTTCTGCCAAGGCTGAATGTTGATATTATGGCTAAATCTGAGAGCTTTGGTCTCTTTTCCCAGTTGAACTTGACTTTTCAATATTTGGTTACAGATTATTGCACATAATAAGATATCTTCAACATTTTAAAATAAGAAAAATACAACATTGCTTTTTAATTGTTAATTTTGGAATTGTTCAGGAAATTTCAATTTGGTATCTGAAACATGAACATGTAAATGTTGAAAATAATTTACCTGTGTCTAAAATCAAATAAATATCTTTTATTATAATTTCAACTGAATTTAGAAATAAGCTTTGATTTTATTATCATTTGTATGGTGAAATAGAGGAACAGAAGAATTCTGGTGCTTGATTCTTTAACAAAATATATTTTACTATTATACTACATCACATTTGAAATGACAAAATCCTCGTTTGGAACATTCCAATGCACAAAAGTCTTTGTGACCAAAGGCCTGTCTTCTGCTCATATCGACAAAGGTAAAAAAAAATAAAAAAATCAACCCGTAGCTCTTCCAACCTCCCAACCTGTAGCTGCTCGTCGCCTCCAGCCCTTTACGAACAAGAGAAAAGTAGGAGTCTGACGCTCTGAGCATCAGGGAGACACGGACACGAGTGGGAACTAGACAGCAAACAGCGACCACCATGACGGGGGATAACAGGAAGGAGAAGCCAATGCATGTGAAGGCGATGGTGTGATGTCACGTCATGCTATGAGCACATAAAAAACATGTTAGCCGTTAATCACTGAACATGCTCAGCTCCACTTACCGTTCTGGTTCTCCTGTTGTCAAAGATAAATCCACAACAGCTGACTGTTAAAAAAACAAAACCCCCTCAGAGCCTCTCAGACCAGCCGCTGTTTTCCTTCCCCATCCTGTTCTCCGCTCACCTCTGAGAAGCAAATTGTTGAGCGGATATTTTCAGGGAAGAAAAGTTACATCTCGGCAATTTGCCAATTTTTGTGTTTATTCCCTCCCGGTTCCCGCCTGTTGTTATTTTGGAATCAGAGTGAATATATGGCTGCTGCCCTTTCGCCTCAGCTCGGGATGCCCAAGATGGAGGCTTGCGTGTACCTGTCATGCAACATGCGCAGTAGCGGCAGCGGCAGCGTGGAGCTGGAGCGCGTCGCCGCCATCATCAGCACCACGGACAGCCGCTTCCCCGCCTCCCGCCCCGCGGCGGCGGCGGCGGCGCGACGCCGGCTGAGCCAGATGCTGTCACACGTGATGCTTCACTATCTGTAGCAGCTTCTGTGAGAAACGTCCACGGACGGGATCAGAACCACGGAATGAACATGTGTCCCAGAACATGGATTCAACCCTATTCCAGTTGGCAAATCGGATCCCATGAGGCAGACAAACCATCCATATCAAATTATTTATAGGATTAAAATGAATAAATGAATTCAGTTTCAGAAAATGTATGATCTGATATCGTCAGATAGATGAAAGTGTGGTACGAAATTAAATTACGCCGTATTGCAATAGTATTCATACCCTTCGGACCCCACCACGCACTTTACTGTATTTTATTGGGATTTTACGTGATAGACTATCACAGAATAGTGAATAATTGTGAAGTGGGGAAAATATAATAAATGGCTTCAGCATGTTTCCACAACTAAACATATCAAATATTGAAAACATTTTATTTCAGCTGAAACCCAGAAATAAAATCAAATTGCGAATTTGGTGGCGGTGAATCTGTCTGCTAGTTGCCCGTTTTAGCAACCTGGCCTTTATGGAAGAGTGATTAAAGTAAGTACTTTATTCCTCATCGTAAAGTACTCTGATAAAATGAAATAAAAGATTTCTTTTCTACATGTAAAACGCTGTCTGTTGCAATACAGAAGTCCTCTGTTTGAGTCCTTAGCCTGTCCATTAAATTACATGTCGAGTTAGAGGAGAGTAGGATGTTATTTTGGTAGAGAGATATAATTACCCTCCAAGTAACTACACTATAAAGAATAGATGCATTGACAACTTACTATCCTTTATTTTTTTAAGGTGGAATTTTTTGGCAAGAGATCAAATCAATCTAAAAATAAAAAGCAGTCACCTAACATTTTCATACTATTGATTTTTACATTGTCAGTAAAAAGGTATTGTGTATAAAGTCATTTCATGAATCATATACTGCACAGCATTTTTATGCGATATAAAATGTTCAAACTGAAGAGCTGAGCAGCATTTTATATCTGTGGAAACATCAAAAGAAACCTCAGCTCACTGAAACTTCTGGGGAAGAAATAGAAAAACATCTTTAGATCATTGTCACCATATTCTTCCACATGTGTCGGGGTTCTATATTTATTATTTATCAGTGTGAACTTGAAAAAGTATATACACAATATATTATTATTAATTTTTATATGACTGAAGTTAAGCAACTGAATGTAGAAATAAGCTTTGATTTGATTATCATTTTTATGGTGAAATAGAGGAACAGAAGAATTCTGGTGCTTAATTTTTAACAAAATATATGTTTCAATTATATTACATCACATTAAGAACATATCAAATAAATAATTGAATTTAAAATTCAAATAAATAATTGAATTTTAAAGTGAATTTCATGTTTGCAGTGGTTGGTAGATTTGTCTCCAAGTAGAACTGAGGACCCAAATGCTGAACAAGCATGAAGCTGGGCAGCACAGTGTGGACATGGTTTGCTACTTATAACGTCAATCTTTCAAAAGTTTGTTTAGTGGATGATCTGCCAACAGTGTGACTGTAAAATATTTTCACAAACATGAATTTATTTTCCAACACAATGCCACTGAATTTAAATCACCATTTATAAATGTTCACTTTTGACTTATTTGACTCACAACCAAGAAAATGTTTTATATTAAAGTGTTGGATGAAGTGAAGAAATTTGAGTCAGTCTTCATAAATAAAATGTATTTGATGAAGATTATAATTTTCTGAAAGATTTTTATCCGTTTCAAATCCTTTTAAAGCCTTTAAACCCTAACACAAAAATTAGCTGGATATCATTTACAGCCATAACTTTTCTACCCAGAAAATGTCTTTTATTACCCAGAAAGTTTTGTATCATTTTTCAATTATGAAAAGAAACATACAAGTCTGACCTTTTGTCTCATCATTGAAAATGAAACATTTTGGAAAACTAAACAGAAATAATTCAACCCACAATTTATTTCACATTGATTCTCATAGTTTGGTCCCACATCTTCATCTTCTGGCTTTATTTACATAAACAAGTTAATCAAATCCACATACATATGGATAAATAATTTATGATCCAAGCCATGGTTCTGTAACAATAAAGATACAATTAGATGAACTCAAAGACTCTTTTGTGTTGGTTAAAAAAGAAAAATCTGGCTCTTAAAGCTGGGTGTGCTGCACAACAGGGTGCTGATCCAGGAATGTGTCAGGCTGGATTGATGCAGTCTGATGCGATCTAATAATATCTGGCATACAAATCCTCCCTGTGCTACTACTTCACTTGTGGAGACACACTGGTGTCATCAGATGCATGTCTAATTGGCTATGAACTTGGTACTGTGTCTGTTTTTGTTTTAGAAGTGGGTTGTGGATCTTTGACTAAACCCACGGAGGCTTAGTGGACAAAACTTTAACATTTATCACAAGAGTTGGAAGATAAAGAAGCTCATCTAACAGGAGAAAATACATCAAAAAGCAGAGAGTCTGATGGAATCTGTAAAACAATTTTTAAATTGGTTATTCTTTATAATTTGCTTACAGGTTGTCTTGATGTGAAAATGAATGTGTTTCATAATAATAGTGTGTAAGAAAATACCTTGTTGTGCAGTTATTGGTACCCTGGATTAATACTTTGCACAACTGTCCAGTCACATCCTCAGAGCTGAGTAGAGGCTGTTTGTTGTTTCTCTGGTCCTTCTCTCCAGGCTGTGACCGCAGGTGGAAGCGCCGCAGCTGCAGCTCATTAAGGTTCATCAGCAGGTGCTTAAAGAGGAGTTGGCTCCCTAAACCAGCTGCCAGATTGTTTTGCTCACCAGAGTTGTAATTGGGCCTCTACGATCCAGGATCCCTGCAGTCCTGACTTGAGCCTTTACTTGTCTCCACTGACAGAAACTGTATTCCACTGTTTATGTATAAGTTCAGGACTCTAACAAGCTGCTTGCTAAGTCCTGGGATCTGTGTAAAGATCTCCTACATTAATGTCTCCCCATCTTCGCCATCCTGCTCCCTTGGTTCCTCACCTGTTCCACCGCTTCACTCACCTGCCTTATCATTACTCATCGGCTCCAACCAGAACAGAGGAAACAAACCATCACTGGACCAGTACAAATCACATTGTTGGGAAGGGCTTTCTAGTGTCTGCTGGAACTCTGTCCCAAGAACCCATCTGTCATCATCACTCCATATTCACTTTTTTGATAAATTATTTTGCATTAGCCTCTTTTGCTGTCCATAATTTCTCCCTGTACCAGAGTCTGGCCCAAAAGGATGACACCTTTTCTGACTGGGCAGCATTTTATCATCTCCAGCAGAATCTTGCATTTCTGAAGCATACAGACATCTGGATCTTTGACAATTACTCTTTGCACAAATTTCTATGTTGCAGAGTTCTGGTCTCTTCTATGAGTTTCTGAAAATCTGTCAGATTTTCCTCAACTCTTCTAGAAATTCAAAAAGTTGATGATGCAATTCTTCCAACAAGGTCCAGACGGTCTTTGGAAGAAAAGCAGGCTCACATTAGTTAACTGTGGGGATTCAATGCCTTTACATTTGCTAATCCTTTGATTCTAACCCACTCAGTTTGTTGTGAAAGTAGAAGTTCTTTGGAATTCTGATCAACTTAAAGCAGGAAAGAGAAGATTGTCCTGAAAGTGAGACATTTACTTACCTGACATTGGTTTCAATGATGGTGTCATCTAACTTTTTTACCCTTGAATTTCTGCCATCAATGAAAATCTAAAGGCGTCATTTGAACCCTCCAGTTACAGTTTGAGGTAGAAATTTTGAAATTGAAGATATTTCTGAGTGCCCTATATGGGTTATAGTTGTCCATTTGCCCTGAAGGTTTCAAGTAACCCCAAACTCATAGCATACATGCTAATTATGATCTTGTTAAAAAATAACACACAAACACAAATATAAGCACATCTTCCAATATAACTTCCAATCTGTACAGGCATCCTGATTAGAATATTTCTCATTTGCAGAGTGCAGGTTCTCAGAATAATTAAATTTGGCAGATGGTGCATCTGACCTTTCAAACATTAAGTAAGCAGATTGTTTTAATGGAAGCTGGGTCTTCCCCATCAGCTTATGTTTCATAAGTACAACACTAACTAAAATAACATTAGGGGCACCGAGCCAGAAATCTGAGTCTGAAGGTTACTTTTTGGAAACAAGTTTTTACTTTGTAGAAAAATTGAGAGAAAATAAGCATGACAGTTCTAAAATCTAACAGGTGTAAACAGTGACTTCATGTTTACATCAACATTCAGCCAAGAATGATTTTGTAACATTTTATTTATTTTCTCACTTCAATTTGAATTTGTTTTGTCTTGTGAATATTAGGGCACCAATATACATGGATGAGGCTTTAGGTGATCTGTATTACTAACAGAGGCGAAATGCATAATAAACTGGATTAAAAAATTTTATGACAAAAATGAATAGTTTAACTTTTCTAAATGTGATTACTCTAAAAGTGGAGTTAAATAAAAGCTTGAAGTGTATGAAATTAGTCTTAATTATTTTAAAACAATGTTTCCAGATGTCAAGATCTTGGGTTGTTGGTTTTAGGTTTTGTTCATTTCTGTGTTCATTAGTTCCTTTTCTTTTATCAGCTGGTTATTTTGGTTCAATATTTTCTTAGTGACTTCATGTAAAATGTCTGAATGTCCTACTAAAGCATACAAGTATAAGTGATTTCATTTCATGTTTTGACCTCCTGGAAATCCATGAATCAGAACATCAAGCATCAAAAGATGTGGGTCAGAAGAGACTGTTCATTTTGTCAGAACCACTGAGTGACTTTGAGCTCTTTGGATGTCTGGAGGCAAAACTTGTAAATCAGTGCAGAAATTTCACAAAGAAATTAGTTGAAAAGAACAAAAAAACATCTGATCCAAATTAAAATATTCATCGAAACCAAATCTGGCGAGTTATTCTGAAGAAGACGGGGGACGGGGGGGGGAACTAATTCGTAAGAAAACAATATATTCATAATTTGAAAGAGATTTGATCCAATCAGTGGTAAAGTGAATGGATATTTTGTACATCAGTTATATTAGCAAATCCCTTCAATCCCATATCAGACAAGCTCAGATGTTCTGCCAATGTTGTGACTCAAATCCATCTGAACCCGTAGAAATATGTGGAACCATCTAATTCCTTATTGGAATCCATTAATGTTTTAATGACATTAGTGGATGTGACTTAACTTTCTGAAACTAAGTGATGGAAAAATTAAAGATCAAACATCAGCTAATATTCTTACAGTACTGATCTTTGACCTTTTGACACCTTCAGAAAATCATTTGGTGTAATCTTTCATAATCTTTAAAAGAAACATCACAGTTTTTCTTTCCAGTTTCGGTCTTTCGTGAAGGTCGAGACGTCTTTTGTTCCCAGAGTTTGAGTAAGCTTTCATCTTCAAACTTGATTATTGCAGCAGTACATATTATTTTTGTAGGAGCCAGTCCTCACTCTCTCATCTGCAGCTGGTTAAAAATGTTGCCTAACGACTTCTGACAGCCACACGTAAATGTGATCTTATCGCTCCTGTTTCACTTTCCCTGCACTAGCTTCCTGTCTATTTTAGAATTGATTCAAAGTTCTTGTCTTACAGGCATGAAATGAACTGGCACTTCAAATCAGGAACCCTCTGTCACATATTTAAATCCCACTTAAAGGCTTGTTTCTATTCTTTAGCTTTCAAAAATCAAATATGCTTAAATGACAGATCCCCTAACGCTACACAAGAGAAGCATATTAGAAAATAGGATTATTTTATTACAATAAATTAGAATATTTAGTCTAAAAAACTTTTGACATTGCCTTACCAACAACAGAAAAACCAAGAACTGGAAGTTGTCATATAGGGCCGGTGCTTGTCTGTAGCCCCAAGGGGCACCACCAGGGGGCTCTGGTTTCAAAGCCAAGTGCAGCTTGGGGCAATTGATACCAAAGTGGGCATGTTTTCTAAAGTTCATTCATAAGCAAGAACTCATCAGAGATTCACTGATATAATAAAGAGGCTACATGACCAACTAGTAACACTCAGAAACTGTCATCTGCCCCTCTTTGACTTTTATGATGTAAGGATGGAAATAAAACTTTTATCTGAATCTAGAGATGTTAGTAATCTCAAAAGTCTTGCCCCTCTGAGCATAACAGTTTTGGAATGAACACTAACTTCTTTAGCGATTATTTTACTCCTCATGGAAAAAAACTTCCATTTTCTGTAATATTTGATCTAGTTGTTAGTAAGAGGGCAAGTGTTTGTTTGACCAATTAATATCCAAAGTAATCAAGCAAACCTAGTGATATTCATGAGAGGTAATGACTGATTTCTCTATTACACACACATGGTGACCCCTCCCACCAGTCGGCATGTCTCTGCCCATAAGCTGTGACCCAAATGGTTTACCTTGTTCCTAATTTCCTCTGTTTATTTTATTTCTTGGTATCAAAGCCTGTGCATTTTGCAAGACCACCCTGGAAGTGGTGATCAAATGTGGACAAAGAATCAAAATACTCAACTTTTGCAGACAGAACCTCGTGGGGTGAAAGGCTGTGCGCAAAAACGTGTGTGCATGTGTGTGTGTGTGTGTGTGTGTGTGTGTAAAAGAGAGGGATTCCACAAAGTGAAGTGCTGACATCTGCTGCAGGCTCTTGCAGAGCTGGAATGTGATACTCTCCTTTACACAAAAGGGCCTTGGCCCTTGCAGAAAACACACGAAGACCTCCATTTGCCCCCCTCCACAGGGGCAATACAATTATGAAATGACCGCATCAATGTGCCATGCTTTTTTCTTCAAGGAGTTTACTTAGATTATAAGCACAAAAAACTCTCCCTTAAACCTTGGTGCCACAGAGAAAGCTGCTCTTTGCTCTCTTTGAGGTGGTGGTGCTGTGTAGTTCTGAGCTATGCGAGACTGGGGGTAAATTGCTGCAGCATTGCATCATGCGTCTAACTCAATAGGTTCAATATGTCTCCAGAACTCCTTTGATTGTTGTGTCTGTGCCGCAGCAGATTGAACCTACAGCGTGGGGATACTGGTGGGTTTAGCCAACAGTGCGGTGGGAGGAACCACATGAAACACGGTTGATGAGGTACTGCACCGGGCTGGAGAGAAAAGGAAATTGGGAACAGGAGGGAGTATTGTTCCAAGCAGCGACTCTGCTTTGATACAACAAATTGGGAAGCCCTTTAACATTTCCTTCCTCAGAAACATGAACGATAAAAGAATTTAATGTCCAATTGGTCCTTTTTTTTCATCTCAATTCACTGTACTGAAAAGTTAAATTTGTTAAAATTATTTTACAAAATGTGCTTTTATGGATAATTCAGTTTCCTAGGTGAGGAAGGGAAGAATGAAGTATACTCCTATGATGTGAAGATTAATATCTTCATATTATTTCAATCAAATATTCAAGATTACAGATATAAATCCCAATGAAGTGGATTAAATTGAAACTTGGCAAGTAATGATTGTTCCTAAATAATAATTGAAAAAAATCATTTTTCTCTCACAAACCAAAAACAAACTATTCGTTATCTTAGTTTAATACTTTTTTATTTAATAGTTTTTTTTATGTAGTTCTATTTTTATGAACTAACTGGACCACGTGTCATTTCTTCTGCAAAGCTGTTACAAAAGCCTGATCCCGTTTCGTTCTGCGAGCCAAGCTGATGGGTTTTTCTCTCTCTCTCTCTCTCTCTCTCTCTCTCTCTCTCTCTCTCTCTCTCTCTCTCTCTTTCTTTTCAACCCTGAAGCTTGAAAACAGAGAAAGTAAGTCATTGGGTGACTGAACGGGACGGCAAAGGACGTCCCAGACCCAGACAGCAGCGTAACGGTTAACATCCAGGGAGTTTCCCTTCACTGGAAACTTGTGCTTTATGCGCAGCACCTGTTGCGCCGTCAGTTGCCAGTCTCCAAAAACCCAACCCCGTCCGCGCAGCGATATTTTATCTCAGTCTACAAGTTATGACTCCTGACTGCGCCAGACAACAGATCTCGTCTCGGAGTTCCGGATAGTTTTCTCTACTCGGACCGTATCAGGTTGCTGGACTCCGTCTCTCTCTGTGTGTCAGAGCTTTGGGTCTAAAGCCTAAAGATCTGACAGGATTTATATGACGAAGTGCGGGTCGCACCATGAGCCGAAATGCATCTGTGTATTTTTGATCGCCCTGTGCCATAGATGATACGCGTTCATAAAGGCGATTTTCAAAACATGTTGCTGGGATTTTAAGTGCTTAAACTTTCTTCAGCACAAATATTCGACTTTCCTCAGAGCCGACAGGTGCGCACCAGCGCTGCGCAGCAGAGACACGTTTGAACGCCTCGGAGAAGATCCTCATTCATCAGTTATGTGTTTTCTCGTGTTATGAGGAAGAACTTCTGATTAAGATTATGTGGATTTTACTCGTTGCTTGTTCTCTCCAGATGTGTCCAAAACTACACTTGTGTCCCGCATGTTTGTGGTGATCCAGACCAGAGTCCAGCTTTGTGATCGCCAACTACCACTCATCCAAATGATCCTTTTATTAATATTCCTTCTTGCATCGCTTCTCCAACAATATGGCACCGAAGCCGAATCCAGTGATGTCAGCAAATTACAACTTCCAAGTATAAAGGAGCCAAACGGTAAGTTTGTCTTTCTTAAAGTTATTAAAGTGCACATTGCCTTGCACTTTCTCACATGGACATATCTAAAGACTCCTTCTCCCTTTGCTTTCAGTCACTCCTAAAAATGCATGTGAAATTGTGTGAAAGGTTGCATTTCAGTTAGTTCAAACATTACTCAGGATGAGGAGTTGCAAATTACCTTTTACCTTTAAAGTTTCCCCTTGTATGTATACATAAGAGGGGAAACCCTCCTGAAATTCCACGTCCCTGGGGAAAAGTTTTCCTTGTGAGGATAAAAAAGGCTCCATTCATCCAACAGAAATTGCTTCAGGCCATGTAATTTTCTTACCTGCTGAACTGACTGGGATCAAGAGCATTAATTCAGAAATGATGTTTTCTTATGTTTTATGTTCATCTCACGTTAAGGGCCAGTTTGTCTCTAGCTGGACCATGTATTTTTGTCATCATGGGGTTTCTGACAACCAAGTTCTTTGTTGCTTGGGGAGTTGGGAGTGTGCAGCACTGGCTGCAGACAATAGTATCTTTCAGACCTTAATCAAAAGTTTTTAAGCTTTCATCATGCCATTGTATGACTGACAGTTATGACCTTTGATTAAAGGTATCATCTTAAAACTTTCTATGCTGTAGTGTGGATGTCTAAAAGCTGAAAGCAGCATGAAGCAATCAATCATGCCATGTTGCTGGAACAAAAAAATGAATTTTAAGAAGTCATAGCATCTGCTATGAACCTGTAATGTGTAAAATTCTCCTGTTTTACTGAGGTGTCCAATCATTAACAGACCCCATTATCAGGGCAGGAATTAGATGTTTGGTGGGGTGAGAAATGTGGGAATGAGGCATCACACTCTCCTTATCCATATATTACATAATAAATTAATCATTGTTGGTAAGTTAAGTTTCTTTCCCCTTCTTTTCACTACAGAGTGCTTCTAATCCGTGAGCAAGTTGTGAGCTCCACAGCTTCAACCTTTGAACCAGATATTTTCCTGTGGCTAAATACTAAAGGGTTAAAAACAATCTTACTTTCACTGAAAAATCAAATGAGTGAAATCATATGTGTAGGATGAAGATGTATTGTTTGCAAGCTCCAGTAGATGTGTCAAAATCCATTTATCATCCAGGAGGAGGACATGCAGCAGTGACTTCACTAGAGTAACAGTCAGGGCTGGGAAATCAGAGACCCTCAATGGGACCTGCAGGTTTAATCAGGACAACTGAGGAGGGAAGCACAACAAGGATGAGGGAGGAGAAGATGGTCAGGCAGCCTGTGACCTTTCACTGGTGTCTGAATGCTCACTGTGCTGCCCCACTTGATTTCTGACGCTTTGAGACACAATGTGATATCGATCGTATTGTGGGGAGAGAGCCAAACCTGTCTGGCATGTTTAGTAGTAGTTGCTTTGAGAGTTACAGTCCCCAGTCGTATTAAACTTGGCAAGTGGCTGCTGATGACTCCATAAGGTATCAGATGGGATCTTCTCCAGCTGAGAGCGAGTGCTGTGTAGATAACCTTCAGTCACTGTAAATGATTTTGACAAAACTCGAGGAAGAAAAGAGTTCTAACACTGCAGTCTAAGTATTGCACATTGTCTTGGACATTGTCTTCATGAATTAGCATTTATCTTCCTCCTGCCCTGGGAATTTAATATTGCACTTGACATTTCTGTGCGTTACCTGCATGCCTAATATTTACAAGATGAAAAAGTAGAGATACGTCATTTGGAAGAGCAGCTCAGTTGTGCACATTTTGCAAACTGAAATAGGGTTAAAAGTTGTTTGGTCAGATCAGCACATCATTTCATTTCCTGGACTTCATGCTTTTGTGAATATAAGATTCTGTCCCTTTATAAAAATTACCAAAATGTCCAAACCAATATTTTAAAAAGGTTTTGTAAAGTGAGCAAAGCAAATTGAGGTTAAATAAAAACTTTGAAAAACTGAAGTTTTTAATGGCCCCAGAGAAGAAAATGTTCCAAGCTAGATTATTAAATATAGAACAGTAGCTGAAAAAAAGCTGCTAAGTTATTCATGACAGAGCAAAACATACTTTTTTGATTAATTAAGAAGTTGAACATAAACATATTTTAATCAATTTCAAATGTTATTTATATTTTCAAATTAGCAGATGTTATATCTGAACAATTTTGAAAATAATATAAAATAGTCCAACATATATTTGGATAGTAAATTAAATGTGAAATAATAAGAATATAGCTGTAAATGCATATTAAAAGAATAAAAGTTAGTTGTTTCATGTAATTAACAATTAAAAAGGACAAATGGGCCTGGTTTGGATTTTGAACATGGATCAGCAGGGTTAGAAGTGACCTGGATGTTTTTTCAGTCATTAGATAATTGAGACTTTGAATCAGAGGAAAGGACTTGAGACTTGATTAAGAGAAAAAAATGATCTCAGGCCTGGACACACCATCTCCTCTGTGAAACATGGCAGTAGCAGCATCATGGTGTGGGTCAGCTCCTTCTCAGCAGGGACATGGAAAGTGCTGCTTTTAGATGAGTCTGAAAACACATAAAGATAATGTTTACTCATTAGCTTTCAGACACCCAGCCACCAGTTTTATCAAACCACAGCAAATATACTTACTTTTATCACTACAGAGAGGTTAGTAATACTAACATGTTGTTCTATGACTTTATTTAAAAGCTAATTATTCAAGGATTCCCTAAAGAACTGGAAAGGATTGTTCTGTTAAACCTAATTTTTACATTTCCCTACAGGTGTACAAAATACAACTTTGGCCCTTCATGAAAGCCTCAGGAGATCCATTATTTATTTTCTACAGCCAGTTAAAGGAGATCTACTTTAAGTGTTTCTATAAAATTTATTTTATATTAGACAAAGAAAATGATAGGCATTTATATTTTGATCATTAAAATGCTGTGCTGGGGTAAATCAATGCTTCCAATCTTTGCAAATAGAGTTTTTATAAAGCTACACTTCACCCTGACTTCAGTTTATTACTTCCTGGCCTGTATGAGCTTGTGCTATTAAGCTATGATGGCTTTTCTTAATGCTGTACGGTTCACTGTGCCGTCTAACATTACCGTAAGCTATGATCTGCTGGCCCAGACTCCAGTTGTCAAGACTGCACATCCAGCAGAGAATGCATCTCGGCTTCCCAATCAGACAGGTCATCTCAGAGGGCGCCTCCTCATATCACCTCTCTGAGTTAAGTGGTTTCTCTTGTGTTTACCGTGGAAGGTTTGTTTTCATCCCTGCCTCATTCTGCCATCAGCACAGGCCCAGATCTCATCAGAAGAATCTAGCAGGAGATATTTGTAGGAGATAAGGATTACCTGTGATATTCCGATATGGTACAGCCTGAACCATCAGAGGAATGTCTGCACCCCACTGGACCAGCCAGCGATCACAGGGACTGCTGTTCCTCTAAAGATTATGAGATTAGGGGGAGGCACAAAGGTTAAGGGAGTCACAGGCCTATGGGGAACATGTGCACTGTCCCACGTATGCATACTTTCAGGACAGAGGTGCTTTACATACTAGGACATAAACAAGTAAGATATTTTCAGTGAGGACTTTTTAACAAACAGGAACAATCAGTCATTCATTGACATGAACAGCCCACTAAAACAGTAGGGTATTATTTAAAATGTACGCTTTTATTCCTCCATCACAAACATACCTGGAGTGTTGCTTTGGTCTTTATATGCATGTTTGAGAAATCCTCCAATAATAAATAATTAGAATCCATCTCCTTAGAGCTGAAGACTCCAAGTTGAGCTTCCTCTTCACAGAGAACCTCACATTCATAATTTCCCTCTCTCTCAACTCCCCCACTCAGTTCCTCCAGACTAGCGGCAGCAACAATTGGAAAACACCTGGTGGAACTGTGCAGCTTAGCTTATGAACTGCTTCTTATTCCAAAATTGATGAGAACATTTATAAATGGTTTAATGGTGAAACGTTGTTGAGATGACATGCTGAAGGCGGCGTGTCGAGAAGAACAAGAGCTTCTTAAAGAGACACAGGCTCAATTTCAAGGCATTAAATTGGAAAGTTAAATTTTTTGTGTGTTATGTTTGGTATATATGGCATTTTTATAAACTGAAAAGGGAATGCCTACAATAATCCATACATAGGTGCTTGATCTTTTTCCTGTACTGCACCAGGCTGCCTTGTGCTTCCAAGGTAACCAGGCACATGCACCTGTCCATTAATGTGATGCAAAAGAAAACAGGATTTGTAAGACCAGCTTTCCTCCTTCCTCTGCTCTGCAGTGCAGCTTTGATGCTCACCTGCATAGTTTTGGCACTAAAGCCAGTAGGGTGTGTTGACTGGACTGCAGCTTTGCAGCTCCATACCCAACAAGCTGATTCTCTGCATTCGGACATCATTGAATTTCTTTCCCATCCATCATCAATAAACCTTATCATGGATAACACAATTATCCATGTCTGATGAACTCTGTTCATTTTCATAGGCAGTGACCACTGCAGACCAGAAACATCCAAGTTACAGTTTTGAAGATCTTCAACTCGGCCATGATTTTCTAGGTAGAAAGAATTAATTCTCTCTTCTAAATGTCACTTCAACATAAGCTGTCCAGTTGATGGATTCAAAATAATGTTATTGTTTCTTTCTTAGCCAACTGTTAAAAAATGTCTCCTGTACAGAGCAGACCTAGTGATTTATATAGATTCTTCTGCCAGCTGCTACAAGTGAAGCTAGCTTGCATTCAGATTTCCTCGATGGCATTTGAAGGGTTTCCTCCATTGTGTCTGACTTTTAAATTACGATATGACTCTTAAACTTGTGAAATAAACTGGCTTGGCTGCATGTCTCCATTCATTACAGGTCAGATGCTTCTTCAGCATAATGGAGAAGCTTAGAATAGTCTCCACTTTGAGGCTAGAATGAATGAAGCACTATGCAGTTCATCATTGTGTTGGGTAGCTTCATATCAGTGCAAAACCTTCCTTTAAATTAAGGCCATCCAGTAACATGAATGGTTTCAATGAAATCATTGAAAGGTGAAAAGGACGACAGTGAGACCACTTGGAATGGCTGTCAGATAAAAACCACATACCCAAAGACAGGTCAAACACAAAGACATTTTCCAGAAAAATAACATATATTCCTGCTTATGAAGATTATTCTTTCTACTTTTACTTTCATGGATATCCCAAACATAATAATTATCCCATAAAAGTCAATCTGACTGCAAATGTAAATCCTTTTAGTAAATCTTCATGCTACTGCCAGCAGTTTTCAGAGACTACCGAATGCAGACAGCTCTGTTCATGTGTGTATTTTTTTATGAAACCTCCATGGAAGACCATGTATAAAAGTATCTAAGTTTTCCCTGTCAGCACTATTTGAACATGCAGCGCTGTATTTGGCAAGCAAAGCATGCCAATGCGTGCCTGAAGTTTGTCATTTCAGGGAGCCCACACTCCAGCTGTCCCAAAGTCAGGAGTTTTCAAAAAAATGTTTAACTTATACTGTCAGAAAAATGTCCACACAAACTTTGTCTGTGCCATAGTAAATTAATGTTTGCCAAGCTGTGTGTGGTTAGGCCAGGCTTTAGCCAGTAATGGTTGTCTGAAGATAAACATCAAATGGAAATAATCTGGTCTCCGATAAGAAAACAGTTTTAAGTTTTTAATTTATGTATGTTGCTAAAAGTTGGCAGAACAACATTCAAACAAAGCTATGCTGTAATGAATTGTGGTTGGATGACCCATAATCAGAACCAGGAAGGTGCATGGGCAGATGGAAACAATGCTCTCTAATTTTAGTAAGACACAAGGCATAAACTTTGTTTATATTCTGCCTCATACTAAAATTACATAGAGCTATGGTTTTCAACTAACTCAAGTCTTGGTCCTGCTGTTTCTGTGCAGCACCGTTTGCTAAAATGCTAAGCTAATTCCAGCATTTCTGCTCTCAAAATTTGATATTGCATGTTAAAATTAGGCTAGAATCAGATTTCAGTGTGGTGATGGTTAATTATATATGCATGAAAGTTTCATGTAAAAGTGTTCTGATGTGCAACAACAGAGGGAGTTTCTGCCGCCTCTTTCTATCAGTCCTGAACAGAAAGCCCAATTTCTAAATTAATGTTCAAAGTAGTTTAATGAAGTTTGGCCATATGTGCATGAAAATCTGCTGTAATTGTAAAATACAAATTAAAACTTATACATGAATACATAATGAAGCACAACAATGTGTCTTGCCTGGTGTGAAAATGACACCATGACAGAACATAAACCAGCGATCCAGCAGTGTGATTGTGTTTTTTGTGCTTCACTTTCTGAAATATTACAAATAACTTCCAATTCATAACTTTTTTTAAATGTCGCTGGTTAAATAGTTTTTCTAAAAGCAGCTGCAGTATCAGTAAAAATTAAGTTCTTAAATAATCACTTTTCTTTTGAGGTGTGCCCATGTCTTCCACTTTGACCACCTCAAAAACACAATCTTGCCAAGTATTTTCAGTCTAGTTTCTGGTGCAAATGAAAAAAGAGCAAAATTGTTTTAAGTAAATAACTCTTTTACTTTTGGTATATAAAAAAATCAGAAGTTCCACTGACAGATTATTTCAGTTGTTACAGAACTTTTTGCATCTGATTACGGTGATCAGTGACCAAAGTAGCTACCATAAGCAAATATGCATTCAAACATGAGAGTAACAAATACATGAAGGACAGTACTGGTGTAATGAAACGTAAACCCACAAGTCTACATAAAACTGCTCACTCAGCTTTCATCGTCTTAGATGCTTATCACCATTGTGAATTTTGAAATTGTTGCTGGTAAGAAACCTCCAGCTTTCCATGTTGAAATTCCGACCTCAGGTGGAGTTTCAGTTGTTTTTCCAACTTGGAAACGGGAAATTCCAACTTCCGAGTGCAGAGCACAGCCTGAGCCTCATAAATTTTGTTTGGAAAATAAATCGGCCTCAGGGTTGCAGTGAACAGTGATTCTCTATTTATTGTGATCTTCACCTAGTTGCAATTTTCCAAATGATGACAAGACAAGTTCAGACAGAACAGGAAAATGTGCTGTCCTCCAATGATTAATCATATGTACTGTAGAATATAAACAGAAATGATAACATCTGAAATATGAGCTCAGAGAGAAGGCAGGGATATTTAATGATCCTTAATTGTTGACTAGAATAATTATCTTTCTTGCTGCAACAGATCTTGCTTCCTCTCAAACAGGATCTTGACAAATCTTGCTTCCACTGTTTAAACAATACAACCATCTTAGGGCTTTAGGAAACTCATCCAGTGCATCTTATGCAGAGCTTAGAAGCTTCATAATCACTTAGGATCTTAGGGCTGCCAGAATTTGAAATGGTCAACTTAAAATGGTGCAGATGCCATCATGTTCTAATATGGAGAGATTTTTTTTCAAGGGTTTTGTGCTGTAATGCAGTGACCTGATGTTGGAGTAACATGGAGCTGAAGCCAAAACCAAATTTCTGAAAAATGCTTTTATGGTGAAATTTGCATTTAGATGACATTAACGTTTATTCAAAAGATAGATGAGGAATATAGTCAAAAACAGGGTATGATTTGTGAGCATCTTCTACATTCTGTTGAATTAGTTGCACACTTTGTGTTAATTTGTCACAGACTGCTTGCTGCATACTGTTGATAAAGCAGTATTTAACTCGGTGCATTCTTCACATTCTTTCCCAAATATCCCAAACTATCACAAGTTAATCTGAATGCAAAAAATGTAAACGTATTCCCTGTCAACAATCGGACACATCAGCAAACTTTTATTTTTAAAAAGGGAGGGGGGATGTATTATATAAAATGTTCTTTTTTCAGCTTTACATCATGTTGTAATGTTATTCCCTCATCAAAAACACAGTGCAATTTTATTGCACAATCAAGTAAACCTGTTCCTTCCATTTGTTACAACAATGGTGCATATATTAAAACATATGTTAAAAGAAATATGACTGCGATTTGAACCCTTGAAATGTCACCTTTGTCTCTTTAGGAAGCTCCTACTCTTTCAACATGCAGCCTTCAGCTTGTCATCACAACGGTGTTTTTCCATTATGCCGTTTTCAGCAGCTCCTAGGAGCGTTGGGCTGAGAAGACGTCTGCATGGTAACCTTAGCAGGGGTTATCAAACAACAAAATTACACTGATGGAACACAGTAAATATGGAAACACTGTTCATTGCAGCACTCAAGTTGTTATTTTTTCCTAACAACTACATTCATGTGGTTCATGCTGTGCTCTGCCCTTAGAAGTTGGAATTTCCCAGTTCTAAGTTGGAAGAACAACAGAAACATGAGCTCAGAACTTCAACATGGAAAGTTGGATCTTTATCAGTAAGAATTAGTTCCACCAGGTGTTTGCTAATTGCTGCTGCCGCTAGTCTGAAGGGGTTGAGGAGAGAGTCTCCGGGGCATTGTTCTGTGAGGCGAGAGCTCAGCTGGAGACTACATCTCACAAAAGTTTATTTTGCGTCTTGTTCCCCCCTTTTTATCTAAATGTTTTATAAATATAAAATCTGCATGTCTGAGCTCATAATGCTGAACGCTTTTCACCTTCCTTTCCTCTCTTCCTCCCTGTGATGATCTGCAGGACCCATCATGTGTAAATCCAAACCACTTAGTTCATCTGATGCTGAGGCATTTCATGGTTATCAGGCTCCATCATTAAGCTGTCTAATTTTAGAACGCATCAGTAAGCATTAAGTATGTGTGAACAGCCTCATACTGTTTACATACACATAGCTACAGACCAGAACAGGTTTCGGCAGTAAATGAGATGACCTGAGTGTTGGTTCTGATTGCTCCTTGGAATGGGTCTTAATAGGTAACACTCTCTTAACCATGTTTTATATTTTCAGTATCAATAAAGCACAAATCCAGTGAACTACTCCTGCACTCTTAGTCTGATTGCTGGTGTCTGACTGTTTGCAGTGTAGCTGCAATATAATGCCGGGTTTGTTTGTCAGGTCAAATTCAGGCATATTTTTCTGGGGCTGTTGTGCTAAATGCTGTACATTGTGCAAATATTATTTCTGGTTGACTGATTAGATTTTTTTATTAGTTGACAGATTGAAGGGGAGCTAAATGCCTTAATGGGGATATTAGTAGCATGAAGGCTCATCAGTATTCGACATGCTGCTTTCCACTTGATTAGCTGTCACTTAAAGTGCTTTGTGTTTGTTATCCTTTAACTGTTTATGAAAAAGCCACGATCCACTGGGTGTTTCAGCAGTTTGCTGCTTATTATAATATGCATACATTGAAAGATTTTTTTACAGCTACTTTCAACATTTCATGTTTCTTGTTTGCTTAGTACATTGAGTTAATTTTATTTGATATATATTTTTATTTATCAAGAATCTTTTTGAATTAATGTCATCTTTAAAATTAAATGAATCCTTTCATAGAAGTTGAATGTGCACTAAACTTGCTAAAGCTAATTTAGGCAAAGCTAAACTTATGCACCCTTGTGTTCTTCTTGTTTGGCTTTAAATCTTTTATTTTAAACAGTATGGATTGCTAAGAGGACTCATAATTCAGCAAACAACTTCAGTAATGTTTTATATGTATATAATACAGACTCTCTCTCATTATGACGCATGTAAAGTTCCACATGAGAAACCACATGTTTTCTGAAGCCAAGAACAAAAGCCTAGAATACATTTCTGGCTAACTATTTGACTACTCCTCTTATCAGGAACAGTATGTCTCATTGAAAGTATTTGGGGTTAGGGTTAGATATATTGCTTAAGCACAGCCATTTTTATTAGTGTTGAAATCGGGGTCATTCCAGCAACAGAGATCCCAGACACACATCAGACCTGGTACTGGAATGGATAAAGGTGGTTATATTAAGGTCTTGGAGTATTCCTGACCTCGGCTCTATTATGTGTGCAGATTGTGCTGAAAAGGTGGTTCTGTCTCAGGAAACCCAGTGATGTCAATAAGCTCTACTGATTCTACCAGCAGTGCAAAGAATAACAGGATCAACCAAGTGAATATTGATCCCCATCAAGGTTCTATTGCTGCATTTTCATTTCTCATCTCCAGCTATTAGGATGCGAGCTAAGACATCATTCCAACAGGAAGACGATAACAGGAATAAATCCAACACTGTATCATCTGAAAGTGTCAGTGGTGGCAGAGAGTGAAAAGAACCAGAACGTGTTGAATGTAAATGTGAAATATATTACCCACTATACATTTAGGGAGCGAAATAAAACACACAAACGCACACCTGCCACAGTAATCATCTGCAGTTCGCCTTCTCGTGATGGTTGGATTATGTCACCTAGCACATGGTGAGATGTGATATATGACACTATGACAGTGGCACACATAGCCTGTAACCCAATAACACACACTATTTTCAGAATGTATGGCTTTTCCCAAAGCACAAATAGGTTTCTGGATACGCTCTGCCATAGTATGCTTACACTTGGATCCCCCTGGGAGGGTATCCATTTCTACAGCCCAGCTGGAATGAAAATGCACATTAGTTATTAGGCCTTATGACAGACTGGAGTTACTATGCCCACTGTGCAAGCATTCAGACTTTATGTCTAGCTGTCTGAACACAGAATAAAACTGAAAAATCTCTATTTGATGATCAAGGTTAGTGATACTTTTTAAGCAGTGATTCCAGAACGTTCTGAGTCACGTCTGCAGCTGATTATCCTCCCTCCTTACTAATCAGAAAAAAGATAAAGCAAGGACTCGGGAGACAATGATCTCACATATCTTAAGCTGTTCTTCAAAAACATGATAAACATTTATATATTGTATAGAGGGGATTTTGCTTTGAGGTGCATCTTCTCCATTCACAGTTGGAGACTGAATAAACTTAGGAAGAGTATTAAACTGACACTTTGTTGCAGCATGAGAGTTGCTGTCCTTGTACAATGTAGCATATTACTTGGCAGGAGTCCTTTACTTACTGGAAGAATGCATTTTACTCATTCACCCCTTCTCTCTTCCAGTAAGTTAGGGAGAAGCCTTCACTTTTTCCTCCTAATGTGATTTTGTTACATGGAATCCAGTTTTTTGCTGAACACCTAATAATGACCGTTTGTTACTTTTCTACGTGACGCTGTGCCCATTAAGTTCCTCTTTACTTGTGACATCTTTAAAATTTCAACACATTGTAGTTTCAACATGGTAACGTAAATATTACAGGGAAAAATATGTATAATTTAAATATTAGAAAATAAAAGTTCTTTAATTGTCTCAAAATTACCACAACGACCTTTACGAGAATAAAGTTGCTTATGTTGCGTCAATCACCACAATGTTTAGAAATTAATTTGTTAGGACATTGATGGGTTTGAAAAACATTTTGTGGGGTTTAAATACTCCCTGAATAATAACCTTGGTTGTTGACACACACTCTTCATACCTGACTAATATGAGTTTTGGGAAAATAGAACATTGAAGCAATATGTTTCAACTACTACCTGGGTGAAATTTCTGTTTCAATTCAACGTGATTCAGCAATACTTTTATAGATCCTAAAGAGGGATAGGATTAAGGTTCTTCAGATAGTTGTTTTAGATGTAGATGGCTTTGGCAGGAAGGTTCTCCTGTAGGGGTCTGTTTTACAGCGGTTCTGAAAAGGCCTCTGACTGAAGACACTGCTGTGATATAAGGGTCTCATGAAAAGAATGCTCAGGGTTGTACGTCTTGTTGAAGAATCCTTTGCACCATCATCTCCATTTGATCAACAGACGTCTTTATCAGGTTGTAGAGCCTTTTAATGCTGGGACACCAGGGTTAGTGTTGAAGTAGTAAACACAAAGGAATAATCAAAACACTCAAAGCATGTCTTTTATTGCTATTGTAGAGTCAGCTGCCTGTCTATACAGGGTTCCAGAGGAGCTGGCAGCTACGGCCAGCAGCCATTATGTCAGAGACTGTATCAACCCTGAAAGAAGCAGCAGTCAGCTTTTTTTTAATCATTATTCATTTAAAGAAGGTTCAGTCTGAGTTTGTTTCAGTCTGGGCAATTTTTAATCAACAAACTTTGAACTTTCTTTTGAGTCATTAAAATCATTACATTCCTTCCCCATCTTCCAGTTAGCTTGAATTCAGAAGTTTACATTTTTTCATTCCTTTGTTTACACTGTTTCCCAAAATAAGCTGATTCAGATTTCTTTGTTGTAATTTTGTGGTTTTTCACTTGTATAAAAAAGGGGAAATGATGTTCATTGTTCAGCAAGAAATAGTTGCAGGCATATTTCCAGCTTTGTTCCTCCTTTTCAGTCATATTGTTGATCATGTTTACCTGTTTATTCTTCATAAAACAGATTCTCAGGATTTTGTTTGGACATTTACATGTTTTATACATTGTCATTCTACAGACTTAAGTCACATAAAGTGTTTTTAAATGTATGTAACATTTATACATTTGTACATAAACCATAAATAAAACACATTTAAGGAGTTTGAGTTGAGATAAAATAAAATGACTCTCCAGAATTCAGAGTCATTTTAATAATAAGCTAAACTTAACTGCACTGTTTGATTACTAGGTTCAGTTTGAATGTATGGTTGGACTTTTTTGTAAGGTGCCTTGTTATGTGATTGTGGTATGTAAACGACGTGAAGTCAAGAGACGGGAGGTGGAGTGAGGAAAGAGAGAGCCTTTCCAAGAAACCTAGATAGTTTCTCTCAGTATTGTTTACGTCGATTTATCTGTCAGTTCAATTCAGTTTGTCTCTAATTAAGCGTTTCCTAGACAACGGATAAGAATGACCCATGCAGGTAATGAGACACCACTGACAAGGCAGACCTTTTATGCTCAACTCCATTTGTCAAATTCTATCTTTGATTTTCTGCCTTGACAAGCAAAGTTTGTTCAACACGCTGTCTGGCTGCACACCTGTCGGCAGGCCTGAGCTGCAGATCGAGGCAGGTCACTGCTCTGGCTTGTCTTTCTGGCATAAACGTAGCTGCTGTAGCAGAGATGTGGTAGCGACGTCCGAGGTGCAACACAGGTTTGCAAACTCAAAAATTATGAATGAAGTGTAACTAGAGGTGAGAGAGGCTCCCTGGTGTTACTACTGATGAAGGTCTTGCAAATGTATTCATAGCCCTTGAACTCTTTCATATGTTGTCAAATTACAACCACAAACTTTTTTTTATTTCAAATGTATACATGTGACATACAAAGTAAAATTATACATTGTTTTGACATTCTTTACAAAAAGAAATGGAAAAAGTATGCAATGTATAGGTATTTATTCTCCTTGTGTCAATAGTTTGGAAAACCATATGTGTTGTTAGGCCTGCATCTCTTTTAAAAGTGCTTCTCTACCAGATAAAAGTTTTGCCCAATTGTCTTAGCAAAGCAACTGGAGCTCAGTCGGATGGAGAGCATCAACATTAGGCAATTTTCAAGTCTTCTTACATGCACTTGATTGGATGTTGGTCTAGGCTTTGACTAGGTCATTGTAAAGTGAATTTGCTTTGACCTGATCTATCCCATTGGAAGTCTGGCAGTATGTTTAGTGTAATTGTCCTTCTGGGTTTTAAATTCTCCCAGATTCTTTACTGTTTTCACCCATTAACAAACTCTGACCCAGGATGATGCTGCCTCCACCATGTTTTGGATTATTTAGTGGTAGGTTCTTCGTCCACATGTTTGCTTTGCTGTCTCAAACTTTACATGGGAGGTTTATTTATTTCTTCTACGGCTTCTTCTTACCAGATTTGTGGATTAATCAACTAAAAGTCATCTTGTCTGCTGCTCATTTTGAGCTACCATGAGCCTCTTTGCTGTTTCTCTGACCATGTCTTGTTCAACAGTAACAAAGATTAGATTTTTGATATTATTTTAAATGTCGTTATCAGCACATTCAAACTCTCGTTGTTTGATTCAGTCACATCTATTAATTAGACACTAGAGAAAATGAAATGTCTTTGTTTTGGAGGAAGTATTTCCTGGGTGCACACACTGTGGAGAATGGCATCTGTTTTGTGAACATTTATCTCAGGAGGTAATGAAGCAGCTACTGTTCCCTGATTTAAGCTTCGCTACCACTCATTGGGTCCAGAAGTGAGAAAGAAAGTTCTGCAGTGTGTTTCAGCTCTCACATATGCTTCTGCTGTAAGTTGCTAGTGAACCAAAAGGTGTTGTTGAAGAATAAGTGGATAATGATGATTGAGAGTATCTTTAATGAGCAGAGCGAGCCGTAGAGGAGACATTTTGTCAGACAGCAGGGAGCCAATGACCTGTGGGGATTTTAAACAGGTAAAGTGTTTTGACTCAATTTCTTTGTTCAGTTCTTAAACTACTTCCAAAAATAATCACAGAGCATTGCAAATGTATTCATGCCGCAGGAGATTTTTAACATTTTGATTTTGTTGTTTACAGCTACAAATCTGAAAGGTGTGGCTTGCATTTGCAATTGATCCCCTTAATTTTACATAAACACAAATGACATAAAAGAGAAGACAAACGGCTTCATGAAGATGAAGGAACACGGCAGACAGAGACGATTAAAGGAGGGCTGAGTTGGCAGCATTATGCTAATGACTCCTTCAGTAGAGAGTTTATGAAAAGATGTTTGGAGCTAAACACAGGGCAACACAGAGGCCAGTCTCTGGTTTAGAATAAACCTATTACAGTTTGAAACACTTGATATGAGGCGAAGGTTCATCTTCCAGGAGAATCAGAACCTCGAAGCTTCCTGCTGGAGCTACAACAGAACTTTTTAGATCAACTGTCTGCGACTCAAGTCCTCTAGTGCCACTGTTCTGCAACGTTTGGATGCAACTCTGCACTAACACACCTGAATCAAATGAATGGCTGACATGGCAGATGGGTAAATCAACCTTTTGATTTTGGTGTGTTGGAGCTGGAATGCAGCCAAAAGCTACAGAATAGTGGCAGACCTATGGTTTAGAGGAAAGCATATATCAATGTCTTAGGATGGCCTAGTCAAAGTGCAGATCAAAATCCAAGACAGAACCAGCAGCGAGACTGGAAAAATACATGTTCACAGATGTTTTCTGTCAAATCTGACTGATCTTCAGCTGAGAATATAAAGCCATAAATCATTTTCCTTCCACTTCATGATGGCCTGCTCCGCTCTGTCGGGTTATCACATAAAATCCCTAAAGTTCATTCAAGTCTGTGAATTTCATATGACGAAGTTTGAAGTTCAAGGGCGGTTAATACGTATACTATGCACCTTAACAAGGGACCTGCTCAGTTTAATAAAGCCTCACTAGATGTTGGTCATTGAGACTTTGTATGCAGGAGGAGATAAAATGACTGGAGGAGTGAACAACAATTACAAGCAGTTCACTAAAAAAGGAGATTTATCAAATCTCTTTCTAATAAATAAACAACTAGATGCAATTAACATAAACTTGCCACCTTTTAAAGGAATATGTTTAAATGATCTTTTCAGTGACCATGTCAGTTGTGTTGACAGAGAGCCGTGGGTTCAAATGAGAATTAATAAAAAAATTCAATTTATGTCTTTATTCTGTGTTCACCCTTTTCTGGTCTTGAGCCGGAAGTGTCTTCTCCGGGTCGGGGGGGCGAAATGGGGGGGTCGTCCTGGCTGCCTCAAGTGGAGGAGTTTAAGAATCTGGGGATCTTGTTCACGAATGAGGGAAGAGGGAAGCGGGAGATCGACAGGCGGATTGGGGGAGCATCTACGTTCCCACCCTCATCTATGGTCATGAGCTTTGGGTCATGACCGAAAGAACCAGATCACGGATACAAGCGGCCGAAATGGGTTTCCTCCGCAGGGTGGCCGGGCTCTCCCTTAGAGAGAGAAGCTCGGTCATCCGGGAGGGACTCAGAGTAGAACCAGTTGAGTCTCGGGCATCTGGTCAGGATGCCTCCTGGACGCCTCCCTGGTGAGGAGTTCAGGTCCCACTGGGAGGAGGGGAGACCAGGACACGCTGGAGGGACGATGTCTCTCTACTGGGACGCCTTGGGGTTTCTGGAGGAGCTGGAAGAGGCTGGAGAGGGAAGTCTGGGCCTCCCTTCTGAAGCTGCTGCCCCCGAGACCCGACCTGGATAAGCGGCAGAAAATGGATGGATGGATGGATTCTGTGTTTAATGAGCGAATCAGAACAAATAACTCAGGTAGTCAACTGTAATCGTATTATATTTCCTACTCTAACTAATTTATATGCCAACCAAAATCATTCATAATTCAAGTTAAAAGTTCCAACAGAAATTGCCTGAAGACGTTAATGGAACATGTTGGACATTAATCTAAAAAAGTTTGACCTTGTTAGAACTTTCCCACAGCAAAGTCCTTTTAACCAGAGTTACACTGTTCCCTATAAGTATTTTTATTTTATTATTTTTAGTATATTTTAATGTAATTTGATGTCTGGAAATGAGTTTTTTCCCCTCTTTTTTTAATAATCCATCAATGTGTACAGGATCCATAAGTTATTCAATAAATATAAATAATTAAATAGTGTGTGGAAATTGTATGTTTTAAAGTCATCATGCAATAATTTGAAATATCAATATTTTCTTTCTTATTTTAAGCATTTTACACTGTTTAAGCTTTAACTTGACCTCAAATGAATTTATGATGTCAAATGTTTGATAAGAGATAAAAACACAAAACTATGATTAAAACTTATACTGCAATATTTATAAGTCTTCATAAGTTATCAGAAATGATCACTATTCTGCTACAAGTGCCAAGATCAAAGCGGTTTTGAGAGCAAGCCTGTGATTAATAACCTCTATTTCTGTAATAAAAACGATGCCTGAACCAGTCAGTCTTTAGTCTGTGATTCTGACAGTGCTGGGAATGAACCTGCCAGCTTTGAGACACTGTTGTACTTGCAGACAGAACCCCTTCCCCCAAAAAAATGTCAATTTTCCTCTTTCTCTAATCCTCAAATTGGCACTTGTGAATTTCTAGCCTATACTTGCTTAGTTTAGCACAGCCAGCCCCTTGGCAAGTATCTGTTCTCAAAGCTCTGGACTAGTACTTAAACTGTTAGCACAGCGAGGTTTTGACCCGGGGGCCCAGGAGGCTTCACCAGTTTGCATTTTTGCAGGGTTTTGGTTTGACTGTTCAAGGGAACAACAAGTTTGGGTTTGCAGGACGTTACAAAAAAAGGATCAGATGATTCGGTCTTTTATGTTGGTCTGCTCTTAGTTAATTATCTAAAATACCAGGTGGAAATTTTCTTTCATAATTTATCAGTTTGTATTTTCTTTAGTTTTTCTTCTTCTTTTACTTTGACAACTCATCTTTCCATTCTGTCCTATCGAAGAAGATTTAGTCAACAAACTAATGTACACAAGCTGTCATCCAGACTTATTAGCTGAGCACATGAAAATCTGCTGTGATTGTTAAATATTGATGGTGCAAAACCAAACTGACATCATCAGGAATGAGAGGCCAACTGTTGATATCAGGATTTGAGTTTCAAATGTACCAATCATATAAAAAGGCCATGATCAATACATTTATCACTTGGACTATTATGTATTTTTGTACTTGGACTATTATGTATTTTTGTTCTGCTGTCTTATTTGAGTTTTTTTTTATGATTTTATATAACTTTAAGCAAATTAAAGGGGCAAATTTGTAAGGACAAATTCAGACTAACCTTAGTAATTGTACAAATTATAGTGTGATTTCAAATAGATGGGGTCTGCAGTAAATTTTGAGATAATTCCTCACAAATGGTGACAAACTCTTCTGAGCCATCTCTGGCTAATTTCACTGATTCTGTCTTGGAGCGATTCAGCTGCTGCTTCGTGATCAGCTACCAATCCTTGTAGAGCAAAAAATGGATCTTTGATCAGTCCTAATTGCAGTGTTTGAATATTTTCTCCAGTCTGGCTTGCCACAGATCAAACTGTAATTTTCTCCAAATATCCAGCTGTCCAGCATACAGATGTGACTACAAAGCAGCCTGGAGCTGCCGTCCACAGCTGTGAGGAGGAGTTTGAAATGGACGTGGTTCATCTGTCAACACATGGTCTCCAGCCAGAAGGGGAGGCTGGAACTGACTGGATGAAATGTTTTCCAGCCTTTTCGTTTTTCCTTCTTCTATTTGCTGTTGGTATTTGCATCAACATTTTTTAATTTTAATTTGGGTCTCCTCTGGTGTTTTGCTTTTTTCTCAGGGAAAAGCAAAATCTAATGATGCCAACGTTAGCCCTATTTGCAGGGGATGGGCATTATCTAGGGGCGCCGTGTGATAAATAAATTACTCCCCAATGTGGTGGGGTAACTGAAGCCTCAGATTTTGCTGAATTTTATGGTCGTCTTCCAGATATGATGTGGATATGCTGTTTAGAGTTGGAGTGACTTATGTTAAATCTACTTTTCTGGCTGCAGGCTATAGCTCAGTGCACTAGGCAGCTGTATAACAGGAGGCTACAAACAGAAGAAAATGATTTTTACCGAACAGTGCAATGCATGATGTGAGCCACCATTTGCATCCTTCTCTTCAGCTTTTTCTTTTTAATTCTGTATGTTACAAGTCCATGGGGTTTTGCTGGACTGGGAACCTCCCACTCTTAGCCCAAAAGCAAATAAAATACGCCCAGGAAAGCAAAAATGGCCCAGTTCAGTTTCGGATCCCGCCTATTTCTATCCAACTCACAGAGATGCTTCTTCTTATTGGTTTGGTTTCATCACAGGACCTCGGAGTTCAGCAACATATAGTAGGTCATTTGCATGGAAAGTCTCTGCAGTTATTGCAAATAGCTTGTGATCCCTATAAAAAACTAATCATGTGCAAAAGCAATTTTATCTTCTTTACTTTGATAAACTGAATAAAATTTTTTTTTGCCTGACATTCTCTAGAAGCTGAATTAAACGCTCAGACGTACATTTTTAGAGGGTCAACACAAATAGATGGCTGCAGTTGAGAGTGACACTTAATCTTACATTTCCTGGATGCCAAACACAACTGTGGGCACTAATTAGAGACTAAACAGAATCACTGAGGGGTGAGGAGCCATTGTAATATGAGGAGAGGTCTTATGTGTGTTTCTGTCTCTGTGCAGGATGGACCAAAAGCCTGGGGTGTTAAAAAAATGAAACTTCAGCACAGCTTTGGTGTCTGAGCTTTTCACACATCACATGTGTGCACACACACTTCTGTGTCTTTCCTATCATTAGCAGCCTGCAGCTGTGGCTTTGGAAAACCTTATCGCAATTTGTAATCGCCTCTGCAGTAACACTTTGTACATTTCATTTCGGAAATGTTTCATAGTTGTTGCTGCAGTTGTATCCGTCATGGCCAGAGGGCTTCATGTTATTTCCACCTGACTGTAAACATGGGCTATTTTCAGTTCACTGGAAACTGAAGTATTTTCTTATCTAGACACTGTGTGATCTTTGAGTTATGTAAAACTATTATAAAGTGAATGTGGTTGTGTTAACACTTTAACAATATAGTAAGCACACAAACATGCGTTATGGATTGTCCTGAAGAACATTAATCAGATTTTTGTTCTGCGGACAGAGTTACGAACAGGAGGTGTATCAGGTTGGGTCATCTGATATGATGGACAGATGTCAGATGTGACCTCTGCAGCAGGTGTTGACAGATGTTTCTCTTCTTCTCATGGTTGAAGTTGACCCTTTGGTTAGACCATGGAGACCTGGGACCAGATGACTCTTTCAGCCCCTCCCCCAACAACATCTCATGCCTCCAGTGGGTTTAGGGTTACTTATCATGGTTTTCCTGAAAGATTTGCATCAGGGAAATGAAGGATTAATACTCTGAGTAGGTGATGGACTTGGATTAATAAAGTGTTTAACTTTTATGTTACTGCAAGAAACAAACACAAAAGCTTAATTTAATCACTTAGGCAGAGTTGACTTTTAAAATTATACCAGAAGAGGCATATTGAAGATGATCAGGAGTATTGGGAGATTTTTAGATTTAAATTTTTAAACATTAAGGGAAATCCTTCAGAAATCTTTTTTTTTATAATAGTACCAAAGAAAACTTCAAGTTTTAGTATATTTTTCCTCTCTTTATCAAGCTGTCCTCACTTTCATAAGCTCACCTTTTTTTACATGATTTTTGTCAAGAAATTATTTCTTTATTAATGTAAAATCTGCCTTAAAAAATCTAAATATGTAGGTTCTTTTTAAGTACCACAGCTGTTTTATATCTCCTCTGATTAGTTCATCGATTAAAACTTGTAAATAAATTATTAAAACAAGGACTTGTTTGGTACAGTTCTTGGCTGTACTAGATTTCTGATGACATCTTGGCTTTTTATGCTACCTTGCATATAATTTTCTTCATTTATTTAATACTTACTCTGTTCTAATCAAATTTGTTTTACCCACATCATCTGTGTAGTAATTTGCTTAATTTGTTTTTTTGGTGTGGGTGTGCTAATTATTTGGCTTCCTGTAGACATCTGGTATACATTTCATGCCAATGTTCACATTAGACGCATTGAAACATTTAAACCAAAAGGCTGATGTGTTTAGTCCTTATTTTTCCCTGCTTTGTAATCACAGTAATACCTAAAGGTCATGTCTTCAGTGTGGTGTTGAGTGTTAAAGTGGGTATGGCTTAGGAATAGAAAACTAACCATGACATTAGATCTTTTGAAAAATGTCACTACAATTAACCTGTTTAGAATGTGGTCAAGACATGTTCATGAAATGTATCCCAACATTTAATTAGCTCCAACTATTACAGGTTTATCTCGAAGTCTATCTCCATGGTAACGATAATGGTCACAGTCACGTAAAAATAAATGACAGAAATTCTAGTTTTTTTTGTTACTAACTGGAAGGTCTGCATGGCTAAATGTGTGCAGGGACTGCAGCTTCCTGAGATGTTACACATCTATGGGGTTATTTTATTAGTGAGTCTTGGCAGCTGTGGTAAACCTTCTGTGACTCACTGATGAGATTTATTCTCACTACTTTCTTTTTCTAATATTGAAAACTGACATACCTTTAAACCAAATCAAAAGGAAGGGATGTTGAACCTTTACTGAACCTCTATAATGGTGATGGAGCTCTATTCTAAATCAGACAATTCTTTAATATAGAAAATGAACATACATATTTTTATTTTTGAATCACGATCAGAGCAGAATCTGTGCAGGATTTTAGACTGAAATATGGAGAACATCATCGGTTGATGTTCTGATGACGTCTAATTTTCCCCCATACGTGAAGCATCTTGAGGATCTGTTGCTTTGCTCCCTCTTCTTCAAACAATTCATTACATTCTTTTGTTTTTGTTATTATTGGCAACGTCACCCAGCATTTGTGTTCCCAAACTCTCCTTCTTTGGTCAAACATGGAGCACCATATGCTCAGCAGATCAAAGAGCAACTGAAAGGTTCCCATGCAGCCAAATTATTTTTTTAATGGTATAGAATTCCTCTGGTGTGTTTCAGCTCCCTTCCTTGCCTGACCTACTGTAAACCTAAAAGCAATAAATATCCTAAGCATGGTTGGGAATTTACTGCACCTGCAGTATCCACTGCATGGTCTTAATAAGCTGCAGATGGTGGGGCACTTGAATGAAGGCCCAAATACACACTCTTAAGAGAAGGAAATTCTTTGTTAGGTACAGTTTCATCACCTGAGCAAAGCTTTTTCAGCCATAAACCGCTCAGAGTTTCCCATTCAGTTTGATGAGGGAGTAAGAGGCTGAAATTAAAAGCAATTTGGATTTGGTGTCACACTGACCTGGTTGTCAATTACGGAAGAGGAAATGGCTGTCAGAAGCACTTATGTTTGATCCATGAGGCTGGTGGGAAAAAATGGTGGACAAATATTAACCTCCTAATGTGTAAAATCAATTTTAAAGACTTGCTAATAATAACAATGCTAATTAGTGGATCCTCGTATTTCGACCATTCAGAAATGGATTCTATTATTTTCTTTATCACATTCTTCAGTGCTGGACAAACCATAAACCTGTGAATTAAATGTTGTCAGCCACAGTAACTGCATGAAACACAGAGTTGTGAATTTCCTGAGTCTAATGAGTGCCATTCGGAAAGGTTGTTATTTCTCCCTTGAGTTGTTTAGGAGCTGCCTGGACAAAGAGGTCAGTATCAGTTAATCTTTGCTTAAAGCTATTTGAACATTTATTAAAGTTCAGGTATGCAGGAAAGCAAATCGCTGTGTTTGGGTCAGACCTGTGAGTCTGCATGAACATGTGTGATTGTGGGGCAACGGTCTAGGCACCAATCTGTGCTCCACACATCCCTGTTTAGTTTTGGCAAGTGAAAGGTTAATGTTTGACAGCATGGTTGGTTCAGCCACTAACGTGTGAACAAAGCACAATGGCTTCACTGTATAGGCTCATATTTATTCAGAGTCACTTCCTCCCTCAATAGTCGGCTCGACTTTCCTGACAGGGGAAGAAAGTAGGTCAAGGAAAAGTCATGTTTGAGGTAATTCACTCGAGGGGACTGCTTCTGTGATCATTAGATGACACTGGTTAACCCTAGGACTGAGGTCATATTCAAGGCAACGTTACACCCACAATCCTTCCTGACTGGTAGCGTGTCTGAGACGTTTTCGCGTACAGAATAAATCAAACGGGGGCGATCAGCTAGAAGAGCAGCTTGAAAAGAAAGACATGATTAATGCTTACAAGAAATCAGAAGTTGATTTCAACCTCCAGCTTTAATCAGTGTTTGTTTTCCGCTGCTGTGCTCCGATGAAGGTCACTTTTAAGAACTTTCTGCTTCGAAGCAGGTGAACAAAAGATGAGAAAACTGTTGGAAGATATTCTTGAGATTTGTGTTCAATGACCTACCCCAAAGACGAAGCTAGTGCAACTATTTGTGTTAAGCTTGTGGGGATTATGCTGCGTACTAACAGAACATTTGGATTAAGCATTGTTTCATCCATAAAGTAGTCTGGAATGTCTATTCATTGAGACACAGTGCATTTTTTCCCCTCTTCAACAGTGTCCTCAGTGTTTCACTTCACTTCAAGGCGCTTTTAGAATCTTATAAAACAGACTTTCTGGTCAGCATTTATCTTTTTGCCAAATAAGGAATAATGTCCTGCATGTTTTCAGAATGATACAAGGAATTCCCACCTCCTTTTTATTCATACCATATGGCTCTGGAGTCACACATTAAAGAATCATATACTTTTCACATTATTCATGGGGAGATTGTTTGCTAGAGCCAACAGTAATAGAGATGTAATTAAAAACATGTCACTGTGATGGAGGGCCAAGCTTTAATCACATGAAAAGCTATCAGCTTCTTTTCTCCTTACCCAGCAAAGCGTGTAAAAACTGTCCATCAAATTTTTTTATGTTCAAAGTTTATGCACCATAATCAAAAACTATAAATTTTAACAGAATGCATTTAACATTGTTGCATCAATACATACATTAAACAGCATAAAAATTGCAGCATCTTTGAAAGACAAAGTGAGATAAAAAGAATAAAGCTATTGGATATCTATTTTGTAGCCTTGAGGTAAGCTTGTTCTTCTGCACAAAATGGTAGCGTCTATTTGGTGAGACCTTTTGTACTACAGGCCAAACTCCTCATGCAGTTATGAAAGAGCCTGTTCATTGAGAAGTCATGCCCGGGCTTTGTTTTTCTTTGCATCTGGCACATTCAGCCTGTTCCCTCCTGGATCATCACCAAACCCAAATGAAAACATCAAAGATATACTTTCAATAAAGAAGAATTGGTTCATTTTGTAGGAATCATTTTCTTCATGCCTCAGTTATCCCACTTTTTTTTGGGAAAATGTCAGGAGAAATTCCAAGTGGGGATCAAAAAGAGCTTCATCATTTCAATCAAAGTCACTGTATGAAATTTAGTTATAAGAATAAAGCCTGAAATAATATAAAAAATACTTCATATTTAGTTTTAATTACCCATATCTATCTCTATAATCCCTTCACTGAATGCTGATTTCTTCTTTACTGACTGTAACAGGTTAATACAGGTCTTTGGGGATTTCTTCATGAATTAAGATATTGTCCACAGAACGCTGTAACACTTCAGTTTCAGAGCTTTGAATGTTGCTGACTCGACAAAGCATTAGTTTATCTTTTAGTTTTTTTTGTTTTTTTTAGGTATACAAACCCAAGTTGTTTAACAGTTACAGTTTCAAAACCATCATGATTCTCTGTTTTACTTTTCCTACAAAGTCAGTTCATGGATTCACAGAGACCGCCTGAGGACTGCAGTGTTTCACCAGTAATCTTCTCATATGCTACTATGCAGATGATATTCAACTGTACAACTCCAGACATCAAAACACACACATGTTTAGACTGTGTGAAATGTTGGATGGTCATCCTTTTTCCCAACTAAATGAAGACAAATCTGAAATTCTTCTTTATGCTTCAGAAAAACATAATGTGACTCTTGGTCCTTCTTTTGCTAAATCTTCCATTAAGAGGAAATTTTGACTGGTTTAACCTTATCTGGTCATACATTTTTATTAGTTGTGAAAATTTGCTGAGCTCTGTAATATCTGACAATACAAGATTGACATTATCTATGCACTGGTTTCTTCAAGATTGGATTGCTGCAATTTATTTTTCACCCGCTAAAGCTTTACTGGATCATCTGCAGGTTACAGAATGCTTTAGACGTCTGACCACCTCACAGACATTTTGTCACATCACACCAATACTCACGTTGGCCTGTTGATGCATGGAGAAGCCCCAACTAACCCACTGTACCACAGTGTGTGGTTAATTGAACTAAAGGCTATTTGATCATTAGAGAGAGTTTATAGAATGTGTATTGTATAAATTGGATTGAACTTTCAGCTTCTGGTGATCAGGTTATCCCTGAGTGTGTAAAAATCTCAACTAGTTGCAAAGTTTTGATGCCATATGACCTAAACTACTCTACAAAATCAAGGCAAATGCCAACTAATCTGATTATATTGCATAAAGACCACCTGTCTTGGAGTCACTCACCATGACATGCTGAATGTCCAGAGCAGCTCAAACTGACCCACATTCTATATGCATTAATATTTTTTAACCAACTGGAGACATTATTAGACTCTTAAGGCATTGAACTTTCACCTCCTGACCAATATGTATTAAAGTAAGAAGCCTGCTTTATGCCACACACCATTCATCCCAGAATCAAGGTGGATCACATCAGAAACATGTCAAAAACATGACTGGACTTGATGTCCACAAAATGTGTTTCATTTCATTGCATCAAGATCCTCTTTGACGCTTTCTTAGATTTGTTAACATAAGGAGCAAAATGAGAAACAAGGTGATAACAGATATGTTTCAGTATAATCCTCTTTTTCTCTTATGACTAAAATAATATGTAAGGTGATGAAAGGCCTATAGAGAGGCTAATAGAAATTGAATGATCAGAGAAACATACATTTAATTTTCTGTATGTTCAGTGTTTGTCCATTTATATTGATGACATTTGATTAAACATTTCTCATCCTCTGTGCCATCCGGGAGAAGACGTGACGCAAAGTGGGATCTAGAGTTGGTCTTTTTGGGAGGACTGTGTAATCAGTGAATGGCTAATCTTTCAGTTTTAGATTAGGACTAGAATAACACAGACGAGCTCAAGTGAACAAAACAAAAAGATCTTTTAATACAAACTCAGAAATTACTGTCATATTTTCTAGATAGATCTACAAATAATAGTAATTACACTTGATCTGTTTTCCTGATGAAGTTTAAGTTTCCATTTTTCTCATAACTGTTTCAAGTTGTTTAAACTAAAAGCGTAAATTGCTTTTAGTTTAAACAGCTTACAAACGTTTTGATTTCCGTTGTGCTTTGAATTATCCAACAAAATGTTGCTGCATATAAAATGTTTGGAAAGCCTAACCTGAATGTGTTTTTTATTCTCTTATAAGTAACAACATCAAGTTCATATTAAACTAAAGACAGCCTGGTGTCAATATGCATCTTGAGCAAAAAGTGTCTTCATTGCACAGGGGGAAAGGTTACTCATCCATTTATTATGTGTCAAATGTCCAGGAGCACAGATTGAGCCCATTAACCCCCTCCTGGTTCTCCTGATCATCACATGTATTAGACTCCTGGGAGAATACAAAGCGCTCATTAGAGACACACAACACATTCATCCTAACAGGACCTGTCACACATAAAGCAAGTAAACAACTTGTTAATAATCAGTGAGAAAATTGGCTTTTTTAAGCTAAATTGCCGATTGTTTGAGGGATTTAGATACAAAATATAAACTAATTCAAATGAAATTTTAACATTGCTTTACAGACCATATTTTTCTCATAAGCTAACTTTAATTATATTATTATTAGAACTTGATCAATTATTGTTGTTCATACTAATTTCATCAGAGTTTTTGGACAAATCTATAATCATTTTATTAGTTCAGTTGTGTTTCTACCAGCAAGGCCTTCAGATGGAAAAATTCTTCCATCTGTCTGAATCCCTGTCAGACTGAGTAATTAAAAGCCCACAGCAGATAAAATATGCTTTATTAAATCATTTAATTTACTAAGTAGCCAAGGAATTTGCTAATAATGTTTGTCTAAAGACGAACATACATGTAAGCCACCAATAATTTCATGGTGTTCATGCTTGCGTAGTTTAATATAATATGAGAAACACATATTTTAGTTAACGTTCTGGTTGAGAAACATATGAACATGTTTGAGTTGGAATCAAATATGCTAATTAAAAAAATACATTATTTAGGGAGTCACAATCAATAGCAGGTGAGGCATGAAATAGAAACAAAATAAATGAAAATAAGTTACTTTTTAAAGCAAACAATCAGAAAAGAAAAGTACTGCTTGCATATTTACTCAGGTATGGATTTCACACTTGGTAGATTTTATTTGCTCTGTCACTTATAGTCCTAAAATACACTGAAGTTTATCTTTATAAAGGCTTAAGGGATGTTTTACAGGCAGCATGCATGGTGATAGCAGAGGTTCCCTGTTATCTGCTCTGATCTGTCAGTAAAACCAGAGTCTCTTAAAACCCAAGATGAACCAAATATTTGCTTTCCCTTTCAGGAGTTCAGGAGTCAGTTCAGGAAAAAGTCTTAACTGTGTCTGGAGAGGGAATGATCCACAGCCCAGACTTCCCACACACGTATCCCAGGGATACCATGCTGGTCTGGAGACTGGTGGCGGCCGACAACAGGAGGATCCAGCTCACATTTGATGAGAACTTTGGTCTGGAGGATCCTGAAGATGGAATATGCAAGTAAGACAATAAAGGCATCTTATCTGCATGCTCTGATATTTAAAAGGGTCCCTGAATGTTATATCAGATAATCCAACCAATGATGTTGCTTCTGAGTTCGAAGTTCAAACTTTAATCTTTACCATCACTTTTTAAGAAAAACATTAGTAAATGTTGCCCACATTGCGCATCTGTTAGAAAATGAACAGTTTTGGTCGGCGACCATCACATAGAGGCTTTCCACAGAGGCATGTCAGATGCATGTTGGTTGGTGGAAAAAAAAAAAGAGAAGCATGTCCCATCTGGATTGTTGTCCATCTTTAAGGAGTTAAAGTCGGTGTGTGGCCATTTGTGAAATTGCCTTTGGCCTGCCATATCGGGCCCTGAATATCGAAAACACCCAGAGCAGAGTGATTTGTTTTGCCCGAAACGCCACGGTGACGTTGATCAGACCATCATATTTCACATGATGAGGTCGATAGTTTCAGCTGTTTGCTTAATAGTTTGAATGACACGCCCTGCCCTGTGAATGGAAACATATAAACACAAATACACAACAACATACCTACCACAATATATCATTGACTTTCAGTTATTGGTGGGCTTCACCTCTGTTGTCATTCAGCTTAAATGGACTTTCCAATTCCTAATGATCAATTTATTTAGTGTCCATAATACTCAGTGCCAGGATGTCTGTGAATCACTGGTTGGAGAAGTGGAGACCAGTTAGAGAAAAGGTGGAGAAGACAGGAGGATGAGAGCGCCGTTGAAATACCTGGAGAGCCCCCTAATGGATGATAAATGAAACTACTGCTTCCCTCAGAGCTTTAAAAGTTGTCAGATCCTGTAATAAAGCAATTCAGCAATGTGAAATAAATACTATGAAGCTTTAAAAAAGCATGTCCTCAAAATATAGCCGATAAGAGGAGATGGTTTTATTCTGGTTCTGATCTTGGTCCAAAATCTTGTTAAAACTGCTGTGTGTTTTCACTGTGGACTCAGCCTTTAGCTCAACATCACTTTGCATTTTCATGTGTTTATTTTCTGCTGACTGAAGGAACCCACACAGGTCTATATCCACACACCTGTGTAGTTCTGAGTCTCTGTTTACACAAGACGTCAGCCGTCAAAACCCTGAGAGTGAAAGTTGCTCCATGATTCAGAGTGCAGACTAACAGCTTTTGCGCTGTCCCTCCTTTACCAGCCTGAACATGTCATAGATTTTGGAGACCATCGTAAGAGACAATAACAGGATCATTTTCCAGGTCCAGAGAAGTCAGCACCTCACTATCAGCTGGAGCAGTTTTCACCTTCATCCCCCTCGACCCAGCAGGTTTCTGACAGATCTCAGGATGCAAAGGATGTACATTTACAAACATGTATAACGTTTTATTTTCTTACATTTAAAAAAAAAAAAAATTCTTACATTCTCTCAATTTTCCCCCTTAAACACTTTTCATTTCTACCCCACACTCACACATACTCACAAACATATCCTCCTGGCCGTTTCTTCTTTTATATCTGTGTTTAAAAATTCATTCACAATTTTTTTCCCCTCAGACATTCCCAACACGGCTGTCAGTGGAAAAAAAGCTGCAAAAAGCTAACACAAAGCTATTGATGCCAGGCATTTACCTCCGTGTCACTGCTCTGTGATTCAAATAAACAAGCGTGCCGTGTCCTATGCAGTGATCCACAGCAATGACAGGGGCTAAAGCAAACAAGCAGTGGGAGACGTGTTCAGCTCCGGTTGCAAGCCTGGAGCAAGATCTCTGTGTTAAGATGTGAGAGAGGGGCTGTATAGTTGAGATGCTCATCTGCTATTCTGTTTGTCTGTGGCGAGATGAAAAGCATTCTTACCAAATCCACTGGAGGAGAGGCATATTGAAGAGGGATTGCTCTCGCTGCTGGTTGGCATGGCAGCAGAGTCGTGTTGGCAGCTCCCAGACACGACTGTTTTCAGAAATGCATTTGTGCCCTCTGTCTTCAGTCTGAAAAGAGAGGACTAAAAATAATGTGTTTGTTCTGCTAATATGCGTCATTGCCGTGGCGGATATTTTGTCTATTAATAATTGACAAGGTGAAAACAGTGTAGGAGAAAGCTTTTTGAATATTAAGTACAGTTTACTGCACACTGCTGTGTGCATAAAGCATAGTTTCATTTCAAATTTCAATTTAAAAGACTTTTCAGATCTCAACAGTTTATGAAGTCTGGTACATACAGTTTGCCAGTGCACTGGTTAATTTGAGGAATCACTGTTTAACATGGTGAGTCTGAACACATGGCCATGTGTAATGATCAGGCAATTCTGCATAATTGATAAGCCATCTGTCAGAACCGTGGATTTGTCAGAGTGGCAAGCTTTAGAAAAACGCTTTCCTTCAGGAACATCTCACAATGTAGAAAACAGAAAAATATATAAACTGATGGATTTCAGATGGAGTGAAAATTTATATATATTTTACAAAGGATCACATGCAACATGAATTTTTCTGATGTTTAGACAACAGCTTGCAGTTTATGCAAATCCCCAACTAAAAAAATAGGAATTAAAACATTCACCTTCAGAGAAAACTCAGTTAATGCTTTGCTCAGGTCAGAACAAGCTGCTGGGTAAAATTCATTTTGAACTGAGGCGTCACATGCTGGAAAAATAAACAATGTCCCTGAAATCTAAATATCCAAATTGGCAGCAGCAAATGAGAGGTTAGCGCTTCGGTTGATGCAAATGGCAAAGGGATTAGGAGTCAGAGGCAGCTGAAGTGGAGGCAGTGCAACCTCCACACGTGTATAAATAATAAAATGCTGAACTCCTGAACTGCAGCTTACAAGAACTGGAGACACTCAGTGTTGGCACTAACACAACAAAGGAAACTGGACTGGGGCTAAGAGCATCTGCACCTTATAATGTTTAATGGATTTATGGGTTTGACCGGTTGGCCAGTGAAGAGAAATCTCTGTAAAATACAAGGTGCCAAAGTTTTACAGAGCAACCCAGAAAATACTGCTTTCCTGGGTTGCGCTAGAATTTTTGAATGCCACCTTTTGGCAAAAGTCTTTTTTTATTGATGCTGCCCAAAAATACCAAAACAGTCTATGCTTTCCAGGAACCTTGAGGTCATTTTGCAGAGTCTTTTTCAAAGTTACCAGATATTTTCTGTAACTTTGTTCAAATTTTCCAAACTAAAAAGAACAATATTTTTGGGGACTTTATTAGGTACTTAAAACTTATCATGTACTTTCCTGGAATCTTCCTGAATATTTTTAGACAGTTTTAACTTCATATGTGCTGCCACAGAACTTAAAATGTTACTTTTCAAAACATGCCAGTCTATTTCCAGAACCTACTGCGAACTTTTCTAGAACTTTCCTGGAACATTTCTGGAACTTTGATGGAATCGATTTGTCATATTTTCTGAACTTATTGGGTATTGTCTGGAACAGTATCATGACTTTCTACAATTTTCTGCCCCGCTCTCCTAGGTATGACTTTGTGGAAATAGAGGATCCCACTGAGAAGACGATCCTGGGACGTTGGTGTGGGTCACAATCTGCACCAACAAGTCAAAAATCTACAGGCAGCCAAGTTATTGTTCGCTTCATATCAGATGAATACTTCCCCTCTGAGCCAGGATTCTGCCTCCACTACTCTCTACTTCCTGTGGTAGGTAAAATACCAGCAAACAGGAGTTGAAGGATGATCATTGTGGAAACCTAAACCGCTTTATGCCCAGCTGGGGGATTCACCTGACAATGAGCGAAGTCACTCTGTGTATGCACAATGAACAATCATCTGCTTGGTAAACCCCACATAGTGCCTTGATTTGCAATAATCTGTTTGTGACTCTCTGGTGCCAGGCTTTTATGTATCATTGGGGAGAAAATGTGTTTAAGTTATGTTGGAATGTAGCAACATCTGGTACATGGACTTTCATTTGTTACAGCTGTGAAGACGCTACAGCACTGCACACACATTTACAGAAGCACAGTTGAATAAATAAAACAATGCCAACATGTGCTGCAAGGCAATTGGTGATGACAATTTACGTGACAATTGGCTTTTAGATGCTAGACCCTGAAATTACCTACATGACTGTGAGGTTTGGGTTGTTTCTGTATACTGCATAGTTTTGAAAGCAGAGTCAAGCCTAACAATAACTTTATCTAGGATTTATTTTGACAAAACAGATTCTGATAAAAGTCATAGAGTCTTGGGGGAATTTATTCAGCGGAATGAAATAAAAGGAATTGGGTGTTTTACGCTTTAGCCATAAGTAATTTTACTGGAGATAAATTACATTTGCTCTATTCTCATAGCCTTTGCCAAAGTTGAATATTTTATGAAATTCAAACAATCTGACACATTCAGTTAATAACATTTTGTGCATATAGATCAGTTGATTTTTGTCTTGCATTTATTTTTGTTCCTCTGAAACGTTTTTCCTTCTGTACTGCAGACCACCCACATCGATGCTCCAGGTCCTTTTGTCCCAGTTTAAACCCAGAGATAAACTTAAGAGAAAACGGTCACGTTTCAGCCTGTTCTGCTCCATTTACCTGCTTTAAGTAAATAAAGTTGTGCTTTAATCCCTATTGGTTGAATGGAGCATAAGCAGATATGGTTACTGGTAGTGCATCCTAATACTTATGTAACTTTCATTCTGCTTCTTTTATTGTCACCTCAGCAGTTTTTCTACATTAAATCCCACATCAAGATTTATGACATGAACTAAGAAGGAATTTGTGGATATTATAAAATAGATACAGAGGTCATGGTGTACTTCACACTGATAAAAGTGCAGGGCATTGAAACGTTCAGCAGAAAAAGATAAAAGCTTGCACTGTTACTTCTTGCTACAGTGAGGATTTAGTAACAGACTATGTTTCGATCGAACTCGCCTGTTTGTTGGGTCAAAAGTTTGAACTCTTGAGAATTAATCCATAAATGTACTTCTCACTGCTTTCAAGCTCTACAGAAAGTCAATGTATTAATCAAAATAAGTTATTCATGATTGTGGATTTTTGTGGCAGAACTATGATCTACAAAGACAACACCTGCTATTACAGGTGCAACTCAAATCTCCCAGTAATATCAGAACATTAATCAAACTCATCCAGAGTCACACGAGGAACTGCTGGGATGAAGACTCATTTACTCAGCATGTAGAATGATTTTGGTGGTAACACAGCAGAAAAGTCTGAACTATTTTCCGATTCCTTCAGTGAATCAATAACCACTTAGTGGCACTCAGACTGTGTACAGAGCAATAAACTTTCAGCCCAAGATGGTCAAGCAAATGATTAAATAGAGAATCAAAGATGTAAATGTAGGATGTGAACATGTCATCAGATGAACTCTTCTTTTCTTCCTCCATCCACCTGAGCAGCAAGATAGTTTGAACTTGGATGCATTTGGGTTTTCCTCCACGCAAACAACCCTAAACATGCATCAGAGCTGGTTTTAGAATAGATAAAACAGACAAATATTCAGCTCCTCTACTCACTCAGCCCCACTGAAAATGTGTTGAGTGGTTAAAAGTTGTATATCTATAAACCTGAGTGGATTGGAGAATGTTCCCACTAAATTCCACCTTAAGGTTTGTAAAATCAGCTGGTTTATGGTCTTTTATATCAAACCAGAATGGTTTGAAGCAATTATTAAAAACAAAACTGAATAAAACACCCATGTTTTTAAACCTTTAACATTTTGGACCTGATGCTTTACAAAACCTGCTTCCTTTCTTCATGCTTAGATCCACGTAAGAATTAATCATCAAAATGATTCACCAAAATCTTCAACAGCAAAAATAAATGGCTTGACTGCAGCTACACTGACAATCTATGGACAATTTCAAATGATTTATCTTTATCTCCATTACAAAAATGGCATTAAATAGTGAATAGCTCCATCATTGGAGACAACATTTTTCTTTCATAGTCAAACTGTTAAAGATGCAGGAATCCATTTGGGAGAAAAGGAAAGCTTTGGGCTTCGAATGCTCAGTTTGTCTCCCCTTTGAACCTGAGTCCGACAGAGGAGGAGCTCGCCGAACAGCAGCGCTCTGTGTTTCCTCTGTGGTCAACCAGCAGCTACTGGAACCTCATGCCATGCAGAGGCCAGCTCTGTAGTTTATATTTAAACAAGCAACGATTCCACCCTACCACTTCCATGGAACGAGAAGAGGGGGAAAAAAATAAAACCCAGTCTGTAATCCACAGGAAGAGATTTTAAGAAGAAAAAGAAACAGTCGAGGCTAAAAGGTTGTTAAAACACGGAGGAGAAGGGGCCTGTTGAATGGAGCGTGATGGGCGCTGAGTGGTGGGCGTCGTGGGTTAAGGGAGCAAACAAAACATACATCATTGTCTTGGGGTGCTGAGGTCTCCATCCAGAACTGAGCGGCACTGATCCGCTGGCCCAAACATCACTCAGCTGGCTTGTTTTTTAAAGGATAAAAAGGAGATGTACGCAGCTGAGACGGAACAAACTCGTGTTTGTTTAAATGGTGGCGCATGCTGCGCAGAGCTCATAAGATCTAAACTCGAGTAAAAAAACAAACACAAGCTTTTGAAAAAGCTGAAGTCAATCTCGGTTAAAAATCAATGCAATCTCTGCCATGATTAAACTAAGGTCTGTTTTTACACTGACCTTAATTACAGTTAATTATGTGAAGTGAATGGAAGTAAAATACTTTTCGTGCACAGCAAACCTTGATGCTTACTCAAAGTCTCCTTGTGCAAGGAAGTGGTTTGCAGCTGCATGTGAAAGAAGAATACATTGTTTTCAAGAGCTCTCCCACGATGCTATTTCAGAATCGTCATCTCAACATGGTCAGTTGAACCTGTCATTTTAGCTACCAGGAATACAATAATGTGCTTTCGCGTGAGAAGAACACCAGAGTGTGGGACACCACTTGGAAACGGGCCTGTTCTGTGGGGTCAGGGGGAAAACTCTTCCACTTTCATAAAATAAAACGTTCAACTTTTTACAACCAACTCACACATGCTAAACCACACAAATAACTATTTATTACACTGGCGGATTGCAAATTGAAATTATTAGTTTTTAAAAGAGCCTTGAGAAAACATTTGTTGTGAAATGGCCTATCAAATTGAATTAGTAATATAATATGTCTGATTGATTTCTCCAAGAAGCTTTTTATATCTAAAGTGTCAACTTTTGACCAAATTAAGCAAGCGTGTTCTTCCATTGATTTTTTTTTTCTTTCTGTTTTTCATTTGACCTTTGACACCCTGAGCTGACTGCTGGGCCAGTGGGTCCGTGTACATCTGTCATGTCTGCTTGTAAAGTCAAATCAGCTTGCTGTTCTTGAATCTGCTCCAAGCCAAAGTTAAAGGTTATTTCACTCATCTTACTTCAGTCTCTACTGTTTATCTCGTGTTTCTTTTTGTCTTGATTTTAATTTTCTATTGTTCCCATTGATGCAAACTGACTGATTTTAAAGGTCAGGACTGAAAATGAGGCGTTTCAAATCGATCCAATGTGTCTCCTGACCTTCTAATGAAACTGACATGTTTTTAAAAGGATCACTGTCTGGAGCTAATCCTGAAGCTGTGGTCGCATCATTCACAAGCTGTAAATGACCTTAGTCTTGTCTTACTTTCATGTCATATCAGAAGTTCTTTTCCCAGAAGACGGAAAAATACAAATACGATTTTAGCATAAATACAGTTTATAGTGCTAAATTCTGATCCAGTGTTTGTTTTAATAAGTCTTTGTTAATCTCTAAAAGCTCCTGCAGCTGTCAGCGTTACAGAGGTCTTAAAGACACCTCTGACTGAACACACTGGGTTTTTTTATTTTATTTCTAGATTGACTCAAGAATTAGTTTGTAATTCTCATATTGAATAGAGACAAATCCACAAATATCTGCACCTTTTTGTATTTTAAACTTGCACATCTCCAAGCAGCATTTCCTCATTACTAATTTAGCTGAATGAATTATTTAGGGCCCATATTGGTTCCCAGAAATGTCTTTTCAATCCCCTTAAAAGTTTTTTTCTCCTTTCCTTTCCAAAAGCTTTTAGGCACAGCTGCAAGAAGAGTCTTAAATACTTGTGACAATGTTTCCTTTCACATGTCAGTCAGATAAGAGAAAAGAAACCAGCGACTTGACATTTTGCTTGAACAGGGCAGAAATCAGTCTCTTCTGTTGTGGGAGGACCAAAGCCAAGTTATCAATCTTTTGTGCGTTGCAGCCAGGAGAACAGAAAGCTGGAAACAAATAACACTGTCACCCATTCAGAGGCACAACAACAAGCTGCTATGCAAAGTGGGCAGAGGAGGGGAAAGAGATGTAATGACGTTTGACAGCTTAATAAAAGTCTGTCATTATTTCATATTGCTGTCCTGTCTCCGGGGGATACAGTATTTTGAATATAGTCACAACTGTATGCATCTACTAAAAATATTCTGATTGTAAATTATGAAATAAATTATATTTAATACAATCAGATTAAACTGATGTGTTAAGAATATTAAATTCCTCAATTGTAAACGGGAAAGTTCTTTCGTGTTTTGGAAACACGACATATAAAAGCTTTTAAAACGACCAATTCTGTGAGAGAGATAACGACGTCAAATGTTCAAATGTTTAAAGACTTCGAAATGAATCTGACTGAGAAATATTCCAGTCAGAAAAGGAGTTTCATTATGAACAGCTGGAAAACCTGTTTAAAGTTTATTTAAACAATGTTTATTTCTGAATAATCTGTACCAGTTCTGACTGGCCGCTAATTTTAGTCACGAATACTTGGACGATTTTTTTAAACCAAAGAATAAGCACTAATGAACAAAGAAAAAAATAATAATCTGAATCTTTGATAAATAATAACTTGGGTTTTATAAAAAAAATTGCCATTGAATCATTTACATTTTAATGCTTTACAACATTTTTTAAAATTATCTTTTAAAGTGAACATTACATATGATGAGCTAGTTAAAAGTTAACCGAAACATCTGATGAAGTTGTATAAAAGTTATAGAGAATCACAGCAGAACTTTGGTTCATTAAAATGTGTGACTCACAAAGATTGTTTAACTTTATGGGTTAAGTTTATATTCAGTTTCCGACATTAAACATATATTTGTTTAATATTTAAAGGGAACATTAAACATACTTTTATGTTTAAAAATATATGTTAAACATTAAACATGCATATACGTTTAAAGTTTACTTTATCATTATCTTTTTCAGAATATATTTTTTGGAAATGAAACTTTTCCATTAACAATACTAATTATTTGTCCAGGTTTTACCCACATCTGACTTCCACTAAAATAAAATGGTAAATTTTCAAATAGATTTCATTCTTGTGTTTGCTAAACCTAATTAATAGAATTATGTTTGTTTATTCATTTCTGAGGATTAGAAGTTCAGAGCCTTTTTGCTGCTTATGCACTAAGATAATTTAAATAATGTTCAGGTTAATATAGTGCCTAACAATTAACTGTCATTTAAATCAACATCTTGCTGGGGATTTTTCACAGCAAACATATTTTTCTATTTGAAGACTATTTCATTCCCCCATTTTCTCTTAGAAACATAAAGTTTCTACATGTCAGAGAAAACTCTTCAGATCTCGACCTCATGTATTAATTCAAAAGCAAACTACTTTTCACTTGAAGTTTTGATTACTTGTATCTAATGTGAAGCAACAACAGTTAGGATTTGTAGACAAATTCCTTCAGATCTCTAACATTTTTGATTAGAGTATAAAAAATCCTTCACAACACATTATTTTACACTCTCACTTCTGCATCAATAACTTTCTGAGTGCAATAAGCGGAATGTTTATTACTCCGAGACTGACAGTGATGTCACTGACACAAAAGATCAAAGCATCTCCATAAAACATATAAAATATCTTCACTTTTTATGATAGCGAGCTACTTACTCAGTTTTGCTAACACAAACTGAGTAAATTGCAGCATAAGTTCACCTCAAAATACAGCATTACTTACTGTATTTTGACTTCATGACAAGAAAATTAAATCTCAATTATATAACATTTTCAGATTTGTAAGAAGTAACAGCAATTTATGTTGATGTCATGGAACAGTGATGAGCAGAACAGAAATGCAAGCAGGTGAACATCAACAGTTTCACTTAAAAAACAAAAGTGATTTAAAAACTTAAAAAACTTTTAAAAAATGTGAAATGCTTTTCACATTTTTATAAATTTTTACATGAAAGGAAAATCAGATTTTGTAGACAACTTATAAAAAGGTGAGGTCAGATTGTTAAAGATTGTCACTGAATCATGGTGAATATGGAGCAGATTGATTTATGTGAGTATTGTTTGTGCAGAGTGCATCGGAGCCAGAGGCCACCACTCAGCCCCCTCCGTCCCTGCAGGGTGTTGAGGAGCTGCTGGAGGCCGTGGCGGCGCTCGGCACAGTGGAGGACGTCATGAAGTATCTGGAACCGGAGCGATGGCAGCTGGATATGGAGGAGCTGTACAAACCCACGTGGCATGTGTTGGGGAAGTCGTTCGTCCTCAACAGGAAGGCCAGAGGTAGAGCACTTCATCTTCTAGATTTCAATTTCTGCTCGACAAGCATGTTTAAAACCCTGCTAAAATAAAACTAAATAAATGCGTGAAAAGAACAAAAACTATAACAGGAAATGAATGTAAGCTCTGTAAACTTCACCATAAGTTTCCACTCTGCTTTGGAACTCGGATAAATATTTCGCGCTGAGGTTATTCTGGAACTTCTTCTGTGTCTTTGAGAAGGAGCTGATCTCAATCTGCAGAGGGAGGAAGTTCGGCTGTACAGCTGCACGCCACGCAACTACTCAGTGTCTTTGCGAGAGGAGCTGAAAAGGACAGATGTCATTTTCTGGCCCAGCTGCCTCCTTGTAAAGCGCTGCGGTGGAAACTGTGCCTGCTGCTCTCATCGCTGCTCTGACTGCCAGTGTGTGCCAATAAGGGTCACAAAGAAATACCATGAGGTAAATGTCACTTCACACATTAAACTCTAAATTTTATCCACCTTTTATTTATTTTATTAACCAAAAAGGACCATATGGGAGGATTCACACACCGTCCCAGAATAACAACATAAAACAATTTGGCACCCCTGGTAAAAATACATAAAAAGTGTTTTAATGAGTACATTTTTTTAATGTTGATGGAAGTATGTGAATATGTTAACTTGTAACCACTGACCTCCTGACTCTTTTGGGTAGAAATATGATCTGATACATGACTGTCTTTTATCCTTCCTTCTTATGAATGAGCCCAAGAAATGTTCTGTTTTTTTCTCCATTCAGCTGAGTTAAAAACTGTTTTCTAATTTAATTTAAATTTAATTGAATTGTGCAGTTAGTACATTTTTACATTTCTACATTTTTACATTTCTCTGCTAACCATCCAAAGCTGCATTCAAATTAATGTTATTGATCGTTTTATCATGTGCCAACTAATTCAACTCATTTTTTCATTTTCAAGTCATGTTTTTAATTGCAAGCAACTAAAGCACCTCTGATCAAATCTAAGTCAGGAATCTTTTTATACTCTTTTTTTATTTCTTTTTTTAGTACAGTAAGAACAAACAAAATAAAGGAAAGGAAATTATTTATCCAACATTGATTCTCTCTGAAATGATTTGTATTTTATTCACTCCGGATTGTTTAGAAATTATTCATGTACAAGTTTTCATGTGGATAAAAAAAAAATAAATGTGCTTTAGTGACGTTTTCTGCACCGATCAGCTCATGCACTGTGTGCGTCGTCTCAACAGGTTCTTCTGTTGAGACATCGAGGCGGAGGGAGAAGCCTGCAGAAGTCCATGACGGATGTGGCCTTGGAGCACCATGAAGAATGTTCCTGTGTCTGTAAAGACGACCAGGACTGACCTCAGATCTGCCGACAGCAGCACCAGAACATCAGGCGTGAACTCTGCAGCCGTTCTGAATCTCATCCACTTCCATTGGGAAGCTAACAAGATTCTCCTTTCATACTCTTGTCCTTTCACTAATTGGATGAAGCAGAACAGACTGGAATCTAATAAATCGTCTGTATGGATGTGAACATTGGGGAATACAAATAGTGTGTATTCTGAGTGTATTTTACAGGAAAGGAAAATCACTGGAGCAAATCTGGACTATTACCAAACAGCTCCAGAGATGGAGATAACTCAGAGATGTTGTCTACTCATCCGGTAAAGGTTTTCATTCAGTGTGGACTGTTACATTTAAGGGAGCGACTTCTTTAAGTGCCTCTAGTCTCTAAGTGAGCTTCCTCAGCTGCTTAACTCCCACAGTTTCATGTTTTCCGCCATCCAGCCAAGGAGAAGCGCTTGTGTCAGGCTGTTTTCCTTCACCATCTTTGAGCTTAGCTACAGATTTGTCAGTGGAAAAATGCAGTGGCATGTGATCACATTATGTGTAAATATTTTGCTTTGTTTTGTTTTTTATACCAAAGATTTTCAAGGAGGGATTGTTGTGGATTTCGAACCAGTTGGACATCGTCTAGAAACGTCTCTGTGATCCATATCAGTGACATCGACTCTGCTTGCTTCAGGAATATATTGCATTTTGTTGTTTTTGCAGAATGATTGTTCATAATATTTATTTCTAATGAAAGGGAATTTAGTTATAATGTGCCTTGTTTGCTACATTTTTGCTGTACAGTAGAATTAGTTTTCATTTTGTATTTTTACTCATTTTTACTTTGAAATGTCATTGAGGTTGTTTTTTATTTGAACACCAAAGTTATTTAACTGTTTGTGTATTTTCTAATACTGAGCTTTTAAAGAATAAAATGTTCAATTTCTGCTTAAATTTGAACTTCTTGTGGCTCCTCTAAATAAAACTTTAACAGACAGACAGGAGTCTGATTTGTGCTGGAGGTCGTTGGTGTACAGAGTGAAAAGAAACGGTGAGAGTACGGAGCCCTGCGGCGCTCCTGCTGCTGATCACCTGCTTACACACACAGTCCCTCTGCCTCACACACTGAAGTCTGTCTGTCAGTTGTTGAGGCTCCTGCTTGTGTTTTCTTGAGTTCAACAGAAAATATATTTAATAATATATTACATAGTAAATATTGGATCATGATTTTGAACACAAATGTTATTGATTTCAGAAGAAAATAAATGATTTCCAAAGTTTAACACCGGTAAAAGAAAATTCAGGATTTTATGAATGAAAGGGTTTGAGTTTAGTTCTATGCATTGTAATGAGTTCATATAACATTCTCACAACTCGGAGGACAAAGGGTTTAGAAATGTCTCTTGATGAGTATTCAATACAACCTTTTTTAAAAGGATAAGATAAAGCATTTTTAGAAACAGAGTGTATCCTATTGTGTAAGTAATAGTTTAAATCTTCTGTTTTCTGAACCCCCTGAAAAAAACTGTTCATTTTCATATTCTTCTAAAAACTAAAGGCTTCACTCTGAGTGTTGCTGCAGAGTTTAGTCAGAGTTTTACAATTATGTCTTTTCAAAGATGATTCCAATTAAAAACAGTCAAAGAATGAATCATTCAGATACTTAAGAACATGTATGGAAAATCAGATTACATTTTTGCACATTTATAATCGCGATTCTAAATGTTCTGCATGTGTTAATTCAACCAGTCTGTTGCTAAAGTGCTTTATTGCACCCAGAGAAGCGTTGTTCCTTTTTCTTTGGCCATCAGGTCACCCAGGAGGAGGTACTCATTTGTCCATCTCACACATTGCTGTCCTGGCCAATTATTCTCATATAATGTCCACCTTGGCAGGCATGTGAGGTGAGGCCAGATGCTCCTGCATAAGCCCGCCGGCTCCCACTGTGGCTTTTCGGACATTAAACAGGCGGCCTTTCCTTGGCTGCAGCAGTGTTACTTTGCAAAGGAAACCTCACTACATTGGCGCAGGATGTGACACATCGTGGTCAGTTGGTTTGGCTCTAAACTGTGTTTGTGGATTTATAAGTGTGTGAGGAAGTTTGTAGCTATAATCCAACAGTTGACACTTCCAGGCTTCCTCTGTCTTTGCTTTCTGTTGCGGACAAATCAGCTGCAGGCTAGAAAACACACACATGCTGTATATTTCTGAGCATTTTTCATTTTAGACTTGCTGAAAGGATAACAATATGTTGCTTTGGAGCGTGCAGACATTAAAGTGGGTACATTGAATTAATTAATGATATTATAAACACCACATAACAAGACGTTTTGCAAAAGTCCTTGGATTTGCTCTGTCCAAAGGTTGACAGACGTCCTTCCACTCTCCTCCACAGATGAGTCATGTTTTCATTTCTATACTATTTCTCAGAAATACTTCTGAAATGAAACAATCAACTTATGCAGAGTTGAAGGTCTGAATCTGCAGCTACTCCAGGATAAAGCAGTGAGAACATAGACCTGTTCTTTAGTGCAACATTTTGAAAATCATATGTGTAAATTCATGTGGATGGAACATTGTGTCGTTTGCTCTTTAGTTTTCACTCAGTGCGAACATTTCTGGTTTGGATAAAAGAGCAACACTGTGTCTGCTGTATAGCCCACAGGAATCGATTCATCGTGTCCTTTATATTCCTAAATATGACTCAGTGGATACTGTATAAAACTCTACTGTTGCCTCAGGCTGCAAAAGATTTTGCACAAACAAAACTATCACGCAGGATGATTGTTTTCTCCTCAGGTACAACTTCAGAGCATTCCAGCATTAAAGAATAAGTCATTTTCAGATGTTTTCTTTCATGCACTACAAAGTTCCTTCATAAACAAAAATGAACCTAAGGGGGTATTTTTACACTGGAGAAAAATTCCTCTGCAAAATATGACTATAATACATTCATTGTATTATAGTCAAAAATGTGGTCAAAAATGATTGGATAAAGTGCTTTATAAGTTCAGACCATTTTCCGTTTACCATTGTGGTTGAGGTCAAACAATACTTTAATAGCACAAAAACACCTGAGCAAGAGCCACTGTTCCTGAATACCAAATTCAGTCATATGTAATACAAACTGATATGGATTATGAGTTTCATTTCTACAACTTTTTCTTTCAGCTGTTTAATTATAATCACAATCCACTTTACTGCAGACTCTGTAGCACTACTGTGTTCTCAGAAATCAACAAGTTCAGAATCAATCTCCTCTCATTTAAAAGTGCTACATCTTTGAAGAACAGCTGTAACTTGTTTTACATTTATCTCTGGAAATTGTCTATTCTCTGCATATCACATGCATTTTAACATAGACACACCATGGGAAGGAGTGACGTGTTCCGACTTAGTAGATGACATGCATGTGTGTCTTTATTCTTCCTGGAAGAGCAGAGGAGGTAAAAAGTTGCAATAATCTTCAAGACATCTGTAGACAATCATTCACCTTTGAGCTTCTTTGGCCCCAAGAGGTTTGGATCCTCACTCTTCAGTGGTTACAGACAAATATCTCTCCACAGTCTTTGTGACACATTGGTGCTGGGAATGTCAGGAAGCTTCTCTTCTTCACTTTCTCCATCTACATTTTAAATAGAATGGCTGAAATTGTTGTGGTTGTGGTGGATTTGTGGAGATGAGCCTGAAGAGCAATGATTCATATCATCAATAAACTGTCAAATTTGTCATGAGGGAAATGCAATTTCAGTTTACTAGTGACAAAATGTTTTTACTCTTTTTATCACTACTTTAAAATAATATTTTGCATCTGTGTGTGGTACTGAGCTCAGAGGGCAACTTTTAGATAACATATACAGAACACAATTATTATTTTTTTCATCCAGTTAATTTTAGGATCCCGTTAATTGTACCAGATTTTAATCAAAAATCAAGTATCAACAAAATAAGCAACATTCTCAATCTGCTAAATATTTGAATAAACATACATATGAGCTCAACACAGGACAAACACACTGTTTTTAATCTGTTATTCAAGTTTATTCAGCCTCCAGATTAGTGCAAAGTGCTGCTTTACACATTCAGCCTTCAGGGAATCCATGATCACCCATGGAACCTTTTTGAAAAAAAAAAAAAAAAAATTTAAATCTTCTTTGTGGACTGTGGATGCTGACATTAGTGCTGGGGACGTCTGAGCTGCTGCAACATGTTTTGCACTGAGATGGTATTTTAGTTTTGAATAGCTCTACTGATAGGTTAACTACTTTTAGCACAACTTGCACACAACAATAGTCCTTTCCAGCGTCCAAATTAGATTTTTTATTTTTTTTATATATACAGTAAATGAACCTACAGTGTGGCAAGAGAAGCAGCTTTGTTTGTAGATGTTTCTTGTTCATCAGAGTTACAGGCATAACAGAATGCAAAGGTTCCATCCAGATACTTGTATACCAATTTTTAATATGTTAATTAATTCATCAAAACTGCTTATCTGTATCTTTTCTCTGTTGCTGTGTGTTTGTATATAAAGGCCCTGGAACTTCCAACCCTGTAGAGTTATGTAATACAGCATGCATGACACAAAAAGGCTAAAGTCCTGAAAATGAGTAATGCAGAATTTATTTTCAAACTGTAAGCAGCTACAGTTCTGAGGCAGAACCAAGCAGAACCAAAAACAAGCTATCACTTTTCAAGGAATAGAAATCCAGAGAGCGACAGTCGAACAAGAACATTTCACCATATCCAAGATTAAAGTCCTGCAACTCATTTTGCTTCCAGCGCTTCAGCCTCCAAATGAAAATTTTAAATCAATGTCAAATGTTGCTGCACCTGATGCGATCATGTCTTCAGAGCCAAAGGACACACTGTGCGGTTTCAGAGATTACTTGCTTTGAAGAATAAGTAGCTTGTAATGCCTTGGGAATGAAAATGGGCTGGAGTTGAAGAGTTGCTTTAGCTCCTTAAATGGAACGCCATGGTCTGTTTCTCAAATATCATCCACAGAGCTTTATGTTTTAAATGAGAGGTTATTATTTTGTTTATGACATTTGGGAAACATGGTGACTGAAAGATTCTGGACTGAAAGATTCTGGCAAACTTTGCCATCTGTGATTTGGGGTCTAGATAAATGCTGAACATGAAAGGACAAAGAGAACAGTTGATATTTTGGAATGTGATGTTTAAAATTCTGAAGCTTTAGCCAATAAAAATGATGGGAAAGAACCAAGTAAAATGTTTAAGGCAATTCTAAAAGAAAACTAATCAGTTTGTATCGAACAGTATTTAAAATACCACAATGGAAACGTGAAATATTTAGAGATACATTTGAAGTTGAGAGAAGAAGTGGTTAAACTGAGGTTTATGTTGGTTTTAAGTGTCTAACTTCATGGATGTTCTGCAGTTTTAACTTGTCTTTCAGCTGCTCATCAATTTTATTCAATCCAATTCAGATTTAATTATAAAAGCAACTTCATACTGGACCAAAGAGGCACACATGAAAAAGACATTAAGATTAATTAAAATAAAATTCCAGGTCTTACTGAGAAAGAAGACACACAGAGAGAAAAACTGATAAAATGACACAAAAGCAAAACAGAGTAAAATTTACTTGTTTTTATTGTTGTCTGATATTGACAGCAAAAGCCCTGTAATATGTGAATTGACTACTGCATTTTATTCTTTTTTCTATTTCTTCTCGGCTCGATGATCTTGACAGCTGGAATTCCATCATTCAACCAGGACTCAGTTTTAAGAAGCCTGGTTTTCACTGGAGCCAAAAAGTCCAAACAGTCTGATAGGTCGAGTGAAACCACCAGCTGAGATGTTTCATGTTTTCTGCTGCTCATCAAGCATTGGTTTGGTTCAGTTCAGTACAGAACCAGTTTAGCATCACCAAACTGAAAGTTCTACAGAACTTTATGGCCCTTTTGCCTTCATTAAGTTTGAAGTTTAGTAACGTTTCCTTTCTTTGTGTAAAAAATGTATTTCTAATGATGCTGACTGCAGCCTCACCTGTTGCAATTTGCAATTGATGCAGTTTTTCCTAAAACGTTGCTGAAAAACATGCAAAACCATGATATCAGTTGGTTATTAGCAAAGTGCAGCTGCTCTAGAAAGATTATTGCAATCTTTCTTACTGCTGAAAATACATTAATATCGCATAAACAGATATAAAGTGATGGAAATAGGGGGAAAAAGCTACACAAACAGTGTTATCTATAAAATTACAAAAAACAAATAGATCAGAAACTTTATTTTAAAGTTTTCCAAAAAACATTCTGTGAATTTAAATAAATAATTTCCCCTTCAAAATTGAATATTGCTGAATCATTTTGAGGACAAAGAAGTTATTTCTGATGGTGTGTATTATTGTGAAACTGTGCTAGTGAAAAGTTTCATCAGATTTTAACATAAAAAACAGTTTTATAAAAATGGTGCTTTCACTGGAGAGGTGGCATAGAAATAAAACATTGCATAAAAACCTGTACATTTTTAATATATTAGGTATTAATAAATTATTCTCCTTTTTGAAAGCTTGCATCTGCCTCATCGCCTCATTTTGAGTCACCCAGACAAATAGGCTGAGTGGAACGGTTCACACATCCTGTTTTCTTTTCTTCCTGCACCGTTTGAATCGAGGGTCACAGACCACAAGGGAGGCTCAACACAGGTCCCAGTCAGGACTCCACTAAATGTCTCATTCATGTCGAGGCGCTGCTGGGGCAGATCTTTAAAGATCGGCGTGACTGATGTGGTCATGGGGGGGAAAAAATCACAACAACCGGGTCAGTTTGCTCACTAGTAACGAAGGTCTGTAAACTCAGAAAACCAGCCACAGAGGATGACATGAGCCCGTTTCTTTCCTGCACACTTTCCAGTCATTCAACTTCTGGAAAACCTCAAAAGAAACATCACTCATAATTATGCAAGGTACATTAAAGAGGAACACCCAACATCACGACTTCAAGCACAGCTTTGAGTAAAATCAGTCAAGCAAACAACACAAACTATTAGAGACAGCTGTTACTGACACAGTTTCATTTAGGAAGGAGGAAGTGGAGTTTTCTGAGTGCTTCTCAAAATCTAGACATATTTCAAATAAATCCTGAGTGATGTTAAAATAAACTTTCAAATCACATAATCTTATAAACAATGGGCAAACCGTCTACCATTAAGGGAAGGAAAACCAATGTTTGAACATGTTTCTTCTAAAATCAAATGGTTGGCAACATGAAAGCTGGGAATTCACACAAGCCAAATCTCTGCCATCTTTTGAATTTCCTCTGTATTATTATTCTTGCGTTGAACATTTTTCCCATTGTTTTTTTGCTTGGTACCACTGTAGGGACTGATCCTGACAGGAGCCAACATCTGCACTAGCAGCTACATGCTGAGAGAAAAATCATGTTTTAAATACAGTCTATCATGTACCACAGTGGTTAGCAGAGCCGCTGTGCAGCCAGAAGCTCCTGGACTCTGCATGGAGTTTGTCTGTTGTCTCCAAGCATCTGTAGCTGCTCAGCAGATACTCCAGCAATCTCCGTCCCAATGTTGCTTGTCAGGTTAACGTCTCGCACCAAATTGCCCTTCAAGCTGATCCTTGTGTTGCCTTATCTTGCTTTACTGTACTAAGAAGGTAAATTGAGTGTCTTAAGCTGTAAAGTCTTTTTTAAGTAATTTTGGACTAGATTGTATTCCAAAAGACTTAGACTATAAATGGAACAGAAAACTCTTACAGCAATTCATGCAAAGGTTTCTGTAATACTTGCATCATTTTCTCTCTTTTTTTTGTCAGTAGTTCCATGAAGTCTTTTATCCCAGGCCAGTCTTTCCTTGCTCCTTGACCACATTTGTCACATCACATTGTGTTCTGGTTTGCATTCACATCTTTCTGCTGTACAATCATCTTTGATCTTTGAATGATAAAAGAGCGGCCCTGAATCTAAAGCTTGGCCTCGAATTTAAACTCATTTTATTCATGAGACCAACGGGTGTTTAGTAGTCTGCACAGACTTTTAAACACCAAATCAAGTTTCCAGATAAAAATACCTTTGAAGATTCACTTGGATAAAATCAAACATTATAAAAATATGAAATGCTTAAATAGAGAATATATCAAAAAGACAAGGATACATATTCACTCTTTTGTCTGAAAAAGTCTCCCTTAGGTATCGTCTCAAAAAGGTTCAAGCTGTACAACACATGAGGTTCTGCTGTTAGACGAGATGTTGGTTACATCAAACAACTAATCTTTGAAAACAAGAAATATGTTTATGTTAAATTCAGTCAGACCACCTTCAACCAGTTTTAGACAAGCTGATGCTATGAAAGGCCATTAAAGTGATATCAGCTCAGGGGCCTAATCACAGTGTTTACAGGACAGCAGCTGATGAGCTCAGCACAAACAAACAGCATCTTAACACTCTAATAAAATTAAAAGCAATTTAAATGACTGTAGAGAAAAAGGGGAAAAGTAAACTTCTCATTTTTCCTTTTACGTCCTGCTGTTCTAACGCTCCTCCATACCGGAGGTTCACATTTCAGACTCTGCTCGCTTGCGACACTCTTCCACCTTCTTTCCATTCCTGACCAATATGCGTTGTTGTTCTCTTTCAACCCTCTTAAGGAGAGTTTTGGGATTTTCTCTGGCACCCTTGATGATTTGATAAATAAATGATTTGGGTGCAATATTAACAGCAGCAATCTTCTTTTCTGTAAAACCCTTTTGATGAAAAGCTTTGATGAAATCTTAGGGGTGATGACGATTGACAAAAGAAGAATGATTTCAAGCGCCGCTGTTTTTTTAAAGCATCCCGTCATTCAATCAGAATGACAGGAAACTTTAACTACTTCTCCTTTGTAACATTTTACCCTGAGCTAAATAAATTCAGATCAGGTTTTTCAATTCAACTTAAAATTCTAATATTTTATTACAATGAGAAATTAAATGTCATAACTAATACAATCCAAGTATTTTCAGTGATGGAGGATGGCGATGCTGTGGGCAGGAAGGCTCTGCAGTAGTAGTCAGTCTTGCAACAATCTTAAGCCTGATGACATGCTAACAGCACAATGCCTTGTCCATTATGACGCTATACGTCACTTTTACTAATCCACCTCATTTACTTTTGACACTCCCATTTAAGAGACTTCTAAAAGAAGGTTAAAAAAGGTTCCACTTGGAGTTGGTAAACTTCATTTTGAAGACATTTAACTGGCAGAAATGAACAGTTTTCAAAAAATATATATTTTTCTCAGTTTTTTAGGTTCATCTGGCAGGTTGTCACAAAGAAACATATAACTTTGACAGAGCAGAGAGGCTCATTTTCATCTGCAAGTGCACCGAATACCAAGGAGCAGCAGCCTAAATGAGGCTGCTTTTATTGGCTCCTTAGTGTTAAGCTCATGTTGGGTTCAGCTCAAGCAACCATGGCCTGTAGAGTTAAAGAGCTTGTGAGGTCTGGACTTTCAGCATCTGTGGTGAATGAGTCCGTTTGTAATTATTTTACCCACAAAACAATTATTTATTCTCTGTAGCTGATAAAACCTTTACCACCAGATGTGTTTGGGTCCTTGCAATGTCTAATGATGCCTGAGGTTTCAGTAGCTCGCACACATAGACCCTAGTAATAGAGATCCTTAGCATAACTGTGGTAAAGGTAATTTCAGTTTTCATTTAAAAAGGTTCCAACTTGGCAGACTAATTCACATCCTAGTGGATGTGCGGTGAGAGGCTTTATTTACTGAGGAAATATATTATGGATGAGATAAGTTCTGGTTTGCATTTTAAGGATGTGAAAAGAGAAACAGTGACTCACTCAGTCAATTAGCTGCAGTGTGAAATGCTTTCACACAGTCAGTGCCTGACATTTTTTGTTATAGTGACATATTTAAAACAAAATGTAATTTTCAATAGATCATTTGAATAAATCAATAGATTCATGAGGCAAAGGTTATACACATCTACAAAAAGCTAAAGTTGAAAGCAGAATGCAGCATGCATGTGAATGCCGCCATTCACACCATCTCAAACAGTCGTTTGTAGACATTATCCTTGAAGGCAGGACAGATGTGGCCTGTGGGGTCTCCTTTTCAATCACTCAGTTTCCCGTGGGAATATTGCCTGAGTAAGCCACTCTTAACAAACAAAGAAATGTCAGTCTGCTCTGTATTTTGTAGTGACACTATTATAATTGAGTTTCAAACAGTTAGCAGAGCCAGAACTTTTCCTACCTTCAAGAACCTCTTAAAGTTTGGTGCAGGTGTTTTGTAATGAAGCCAGGGTGCGGACATCAGACCTGAGGGATAAGCTGTCACTGCTGCTCCATGCTCTCCCGTTTCACTCTCAGGACCTCAGGGTGCTGCAACCATGATAATAAACCGTCATGACCTCCCTTTGGAAGTTTGGCCATGATCAAAACAGTTCTGACTCTTCAGTGTGAAAAAAAAACAGCAGTGCATTTTTGATGCATCCCGGAATTTCACATCTGAAAACTGATGTAGCTGCATTTTACTATACAGTTACACCAGGAGGTTCTTAGCGCTGCGTATCATTGTGAATGCATTGCTCAATGTTAACATTGCATACATGAGCCTGATTGACAACACTAAGATCCTCCTCCTGGCTTTGACTAATTGCTTCTGGGAACAAGCAGAGGAACTCGATTATATCACAGATTATCTATCTCATATTATATTATATTGTCATGACACAGTGACAGTTTCAACAAATACATAAAGAAACAATCTGAAAGTTACACACTGCAGCTTTAACTAACCAATAGTTCAACTTGTGTGTTGAGTTTATGCTTCTCTGCCCATTTCCCTTTTACAGATATTCAAATTCATTGCCTGAAATGCAAGGATCTGTTATTGTTAAAGATTTGGTGTGTGGTTGAACAACACAGGCATAACAGACTGATTATAGAGCAGAGATAAAATAAAAATGAACTCTGTGGGAGGAAGCATGCAGGTTGGTGGTCTGTCGCTGTTGGCACAGACAGAGTGTTTCCACTGGAGATGCCAAATGGTCACAGGTTGTGCCAAGACAGAGATGGATCAAGGCGATGGGCTGCGGTATTCCCACATCCCTGATCACAGAAGGTGCACTCTGCAGGGAAACTGGGAAAATCCGGAGGTGGGAAGGGTTTCTAATTCGCTCTGAGCAGAACTTTGACTCATCAATGCAGCAAACCCCTGCGGTACTGTTTTTTTCTTAGATCAAAAGGGCCAAACCCCAATTCCAAGCACACAAACAGAGTGAAACATCTGCAGCAGAATCCATGATATTTCCCCTGAGGATTTTCCAAATGGACATATTAAAACAAACTCTTTCCTGTTGCTAGCCACACCTTTGACCACTGGAGCGCTGACCACTGCTTGGCCACATCTGTGCAAATTTGAAAGGAAAATAAGCAAAATGTCCTTTTTAATGCTGAGAAAATGTCAAAAAGAAATGTTTTTTCCAAACAATTAAGAATTTCATATATCACATAAGACTCGATGCTTTATATATAACTCAGCTGGAAAGAAGTTTTTAAAAGGCCTTCACACAAAGGTGAACTACGTAAGCTAATATAGTATAGTAGTGATACAATATACACCCCATTTTCTAGAGACTTATAGTCGAATAAAGTGACTTCTCTGCCAATAATCTGGTATTTCTGCAAATGACTGGAGGGATTGCTGCAACAGCCTTCGTGTTCATTGAAAGCTCTCTTCTGCCTCTGTGAGAGATTGTGTTGCTATGGTAATAAGCATCCTGGTAAGTACACAAGGAGAAACTCTCTAAAAACAGAGTCTGTGAATGTGAAGATCACCTACAGGCGGAGCATAAATGACAGAAGAGCTGCCTGGAGATGCAGCGGTTAGAGGGGATTGCACTGCCATCATACACTGAGGGATTTACTCTGGAGTTCATAGTATGGTGACATAGAAGATACAGCAGTAAACAGCACATTGTCTGTCTTTTAGGAATGTAGCATTTGGGACGGATAAAAAAAGTCATACATCAAAAAACCATAAAATATGTAACAATAAACATGTCAGGTGAAATGATGACCCAAGACCTGAAGGAAGGCATTAAACATCCTCTCTCATTTTTAAGGAGCATAGATCAGAATACTGAAGATGAGTAAGTGGCCAAAATCAGTGCAGAATAACCACGAAACACTTCAGAAAAGGTAAAAGAGCATTTCAACTTCAGCAGATCTAATAAAAGAAAAAGCTAAAAAAACATTTTGTTGGATATAATCCTCCATAACGTTAATCCAATCATGTATATGAAATATGTATGTGGCAACTGACGGATGTTTTTATCTAGTCTATGTTGAATGTGTTTTGGGATGTTGTATGTGAAAGTTCTATCATTTCTCTGGGAAAAAAACAAAGTTAATTTTTCTGTCTCTTTTATCGAGGAACACTAAACAATTTCCATCTGCTGAAGTTCTCTGCTTAACACATATTAGCTGAACTAGTAACCAGTCAACTCCCCAACCATGATGGCCACTTCAAGCTCTCAGCATGCTGAGGTGAGTGACAATTCATCAGTGCAGACAGAGAAACTGCATAGCTTAGCAGGATGACTAAGTAACAGGACAGACCGACAGCATTTTGTTTTTACCACATACTGTCTACAGTGGTTGAGGATATTTTATTATTTAACTTCATGGTTTAAAATGACCATAAATATTCACATTATTTAAAATACTTTGAAATCAATTTCTCCACAGCTTTGACAAATTTACCACAAAACCAAAGGCAGATATGGATTAAAATTATGAGAATTTTAAAGCAGTTTTGCATGAATTGAACTAGCGGTGTGTTTTAACCTCTGGAGTAATGTGAAAATAATCTGCCAGAGTTGAAACATTTGAGAGCCAGTTTAATAGAGATAAACTCCAATGTTTTAAACTCCAGAGGAAAAGGTTTATAATTTTGAGCTCACAGTGTCTAATCTGAGACTACATAAACGGTTACCAGGCAACTGAGAGTTGATGGTACTGACGTCTTTTCTACAATATCTTTCTGCCCAGAGAGATCCAACAGGAAGTCATCCAAACAAAATGAGGAATTCCATGTAAGAAGCATAAAATATGGCTAAAAATAAAAACAAGTTCAACCAGAGGAACAGCAGAGGAGAATTCTACTCAATGTGTATGATGGTATAACACATTTAAGTTTTTCTCCTGCATCAGGCTCTGACATTACAAATGTTCTGCCCGTGGGTGACTGTCCATTAAAATGCCTGGATGTGATTGAGACCTTGTTGAATATCTGCTGTCTGGTCTGGAGATAAATTTCCTCCCACACCAACTTTCTGTCTGTGTTTTCCACTTAGATCCTTTATGACTGTGCTTACCAAGAGGTTTCAGCATAAAATCAGTCAGATGATTTACAGGTACACCGAAGGCTGCAGAGTCTTTATGTCACCCATCTGGACTCTTCTGGACTCAGTCATATTTAGACTGTTCTCTGTGTTCGTTTCTTTATTGCACTTCTCTCACTCTTTCCTTTTATATCCTTCACATTACCAACTCAGAAACTCTAAATGCATTTAAAAATGGAAGAGCCAGTCTAATTATATGCGCTAGTTTCATAGTCCTTGCTCATTGATGTTTTATCTATGATATATTTTTGCCTTCAGCAGCTTAGATATGATGCATTATATACACGTCTTTTTACTTGCTTCTGAACCTCTTTCTGCACAGATATCAATAACATATCTGAGTAGATTACCCCAGTCATTAAAAGATGGAATATTGCTTCATCTCACAGGTAACAGAACCAATCAGATCTAGTTTTGGCACCAGAACCGGTACTGATGTCATTGTTGGATTGGATATTCGGCCATTGATCTGGTTCTGTGTTGCTGGCTGAACTTAATACAAAGAAACTGATGCATACTTATGTAAAATAATTTATAGTAATCAATCTCTTAAATGTTATATTAGCTGTCTTAAATATATCAGTGGATTTTGTTTTTTGATTCAGCAGATTACGTGAACTTTAAAGAAATGGGTAGAGCCTCTTCCAAGCATCTCCAGTGGACAGAGAAAATTCAACATGGACTGATGTTGGCATGTTTTCCAAGCATTCACAGCAATAGATGTTCGGCCACACAGGTACAGTAACACGAAATGAGTAGAGGATTCTTGGAGCTCTACAGAGTAACAGAAGGTAATCCAGCAGTAACTGACTGTAATTCAACTGGTTTATCACCATGGGGGATTATGCCTGTCTGACTGAAACGAGGTGGAATATTTCTAATCATAAAAGTTCACAGAGACAACTTTTACAGCTGGAGATGCCAATGGCTAAAAAAAAAATCACAAATAAAACATTGTAAAGATTATTTAAAAATGCATCATGGGTTACTGACTTCTTTTCAGCAAAGTAGTGAACTTCCTCTGTAACCTCCCTGGTGTGAGTTATCTCAGTTTGTTAAGCTCAAACACAAGGTGACATTTCCTCAGATCTTGAATAATTCTTCACTTCAGAAAGCATCTATTAATGACACGGTAAACAAGTAATGCTAGCCCTGTCTGAAGCACATTTTCAACCTATTTTACCAAGGAACCACCTGAAATGGGTCAGCACTTTGAAACATTCCTGCTATGTGGAAATCAGTTCACTACAGCAACAGGAGGTAAGCAAACGCTAGAGAGACTCTCATAAAAAAGTGCTACAAAACCTTCTGATGGCAATGATTTCTGCTGGATTTCTAAAGTCATGTATGTTCAACCAAATCCAGCTGGAACGTGAATTGAAACAATATTATTTTATCATGTATAAGGCACTTATGTCAGGAGTCAAAAGGACAATTAGAAGTTTTCAAAGAGCCCAGGAGCATTCTCAGAGGATTTTCAGGAATATCTGAAAATATTAGATCCTCTTTTTCTATGGAAAAAATAAGCAATGAACTAAACCACAAATGGCCTCTACCCTTTCTGCACAAGTATGAAGCTTGTTTGAAGTTTGCTGCGGGAGATTTAAACAAGCCAGTGAAATGCTGGGAGAATGTAGTCTGGTCAAATGAGGTCAAAGCTGACCTCTTTCAGTGTGGCTACACACACACACACACACACACACACACACACACACACTGTGGTTGGAGGAAGAATGGATCAAAACAGAATCCTGTTAGCAGGTGGTAACATCATGATTTGGGCTGACTTATAGCATCTGCTTCTATCAGGCTTTATATAACGGAAAGAAGGATGAATGGAGAAAACCAAGACCTTCTTGATAAGAATCTGCTGATGAAATGACTGTGGAATAGTCCCAAACACACAGCCTCTTAAACAGTTTCATACAAAGAAAGTAACGCTGCTGGAACCGCGCAGTCAGTCACCTGATGGATTCAATTAAATGTCTTTGGAAGTAACAGATTTTACACAAAACTTTATTTGTTAAATTGTGTTGTGTTGGTCCAGAACCTAAATACAGAGAAGAACTTGAGAAAACCATTGTGAAGGGAAAGATTTAATATTTAAAATTAAAGAAAAAATACAGACCTTGACATTAAGAAAACAGGGTATGAAACCATGGTGAAGAGAACAGAAGAAACCAGCAGTCAACAACGGAAACCAAAGTCCCTAAATACTGAAGAATAAAGACTGGCAATGAAGTCAGGTGTGTCTTGTTAGAGGAATGCAGAAAAGCTGAGGAGTGCAGAGCAGGGAAACCAAGGGAAGGAGACTAATTAACAGAACCAGCTTGTTAATTAAATACAAGGGAAAGTGTCTAACAACAACATCCCAACTAAAACACAAAGGGAACAGAAAAGAGATGAGTATGATATTTTAGCTGTCAGTGCTTTAGTGGTTTATTGGTATTAGCAACACTACAACAAAATAGCTTTACATTGGAAGATATCCATATTAGCAAATACTGAAATCATTTTACTCAGAAGTGAAAAAGTATGTATGCAATAAAGGAAACAAACTTCCCTGCAACGGTTTCATAACCATTTCAGACCAGCAACCCAATTTCATTGCTAAACATTTTAAGCCTATTGCCCCATGTAACATTTAATGTGAAGTCAAACTTCTGTGGTCAGAAAATGAGTCCAGATCATTTGTTTGTGTAGCTTACGGCTGACTACTATTGCATATCTATTAGTTATAATGAAGCAAATTTTTCTCAGTTGCAGACTTTTAAATTAAGCCTGTCTGTCAGTTTACACACCGTTCTACACTCTGTGCTGAACTGACTGATCTGTTGTGGTCTCTGACTTCTGAGTGCAGATAAGTTGTTTGACTTCACATTGATATTCATCTCAAGTATAATTCTGTCTGCTTCCAGAGCAACTGAGAGACGTCTGAGAGGATTTTAGCTTGTCATTCTACTTCTTTTTCTTGTATTACTTGGCAGATAAAACTACTATGAAGACATCTTTCAAACCAAAGTAGAATAGAAATGTGTGTACATGCACAATCTCAATCATGCCTATTTGTAAATAACATTTATGATTTTTGTAGATTATTTCTGAATTAGTTTTTTTTTCTGTGGAAGAAAATAAAAATAAAAAAATACTGATACCTGATTTCAAAACCGGTTGTTTTTGTTCCTTCAAGATGATCTGTGCAGATTCAGATTCAAAAACTTTACAACTAAAATCATCTCTGTGTGGATGAGGCCTAAGGGTTGTTTAAAAAATTCTGCTTTGATTGTGTAACCGAAATCAAACAGTGTTAAGTTAGACATTTATTTAAATTATGATAGAGCAGTGTTATTCTAATTAACAGGAAGCAACAGCAAAACCCACCTGGGTAAAATTTAAAGCGTAATATAAGAGGAAAGCACAGAAGAGCACTGAAGGAAGACTAAGATGAAGTTCCTTCAGTTCCGCTGGGGCAGCACCTGTGTGAGAGAAAGACCATTACCAAGAGAACACAAGTGGCCAATTAGACAATTAGAGCAGCTTTTTACTCTGTAAGCTCCCTTTGCCTCTCCTCTATCACAGGCTCAAGACAGAAATCTTGGACTTGAGCTTGAGAAAATATAATGTGGTGGCTCAGCTGGAGGCCCAGAGGAGAACAGAGGCACAAAACATAAGGGCTAAGAGTTGGATGAAGACTGTGTCATTTGTCTTTGTCAGAACACCGCAGGACTTATTTACGTTCTAAACTCGAGTCATTACTGCCGACTCTGGAGAATAATTATACCTGGATGCATATGGATTACAGAATGCATTTACAGCTGGTGGTTTTTCTATTTGTTCACTTACTTAGAAGTACTAAACTTATTTTGCAATTTGCTCATACATTTTAGGCCACCAGGGAGGAAATAGCACAACCAACATGGGGGTCAGAGTGAGGGATGGATTCAGTTTAACTTCAGCTCAGAGACAACAGACCAATGCTTATTATACTTTAGTGTGGGTGGAGAGATGCAGAGGTGCATTCAGCATGGTTAAGTTAGACAGCGCATTGATTCTCCTAGCAAGCATTCAGATAATATTCACATGCACAGTCAGGTTGTAAAATCAATAATTTATATTTAACATTTATTCAGGCAGAAAGCAGTTTCAATTACTCAACAAACTCTTCTGTCACATATTATGTTGAAAATTAGGAGGTAATTAGTTAATTATTTGTGTTTCAAGAGGAAGATGCTGATACTAATGGACCGAGTCACATTTATGTTTCCTACAGTTTTTTCTACAACAATTAGAAACTTAGTCATTATTTTTAATCTGATTATCATATTTTAAATGCTGATTTTTTTATAGAGAAGCAGCAGAATGAAAAATGGACTAATTATACTTTTCATTACATTGTTTATGCATCACACCTGATATTTAGCTCCTTACATCATTACCTTTATTTGAATTTAATTAAAGAAAGGTACTGAAATGCTTAACCTAAATTTGAGTCAAAATCTAGAAGAGAAACACAAATTTCCTTTTATACATTTAAACAAAAAACCATTTAAACTATAAGTTTAATCTTTCTGTACACTAGTGATGATGTTTTAACAATTCTGTCAACATTAATAATTACTAACGAATGCAGGAGTCATTATATTTTATCAGTTCATTTTTGAAAATTTGCAACAGGAGGCATTTTAAACATGGTATAATTTCCTCTCTGGACTTTAGTGACACAATTTAATTTAGAAATGTACCTTTATAGCTGGTAGGACAGAGCTGTACAGCTGCAGTATGTTGACCATTCATATGTTTGTGTGATTAAATGGTTGCATCATTTCTTCTAGAGTCAAGCTGTGAATAATTATCTTAAAGAGATGTGTCATCACTTTTGGCTTAAATTTTTAAGGCATTTGTTTTACATTTTTTTGTAATTGATCATATTTTTTAGCTTACTGTAGTTTTTCTTTGTTCTAAAGGTTGGACTTCATTTTGAGATGGTTTTCAATGTATTTTAATGTATTTGTTGTGAAATATGTTTGACTCAACCAGACTGCTTTCTATTTCAACTTGTACAATAAATAACTTTGCAAGGAGCTATGTGATTTTTTTTTTAACTGGCATCCAGAGCATTAAATTTGAAATTAATTAAATTGCAAACCTTTGGTTTCCTGTAGACAGGAAATAGGTACATTCATTTGTCCAGGCCTGGAAAATTACAGACCTGTGGATTTTTTGCAAATAATATATTGGTTTGTTTGCATTTAAGGTTTTATGATGCAAGCAAACATTATTATTATTTTCAGTTTACGTAAGGGCATGGTATGTATTAATTTCCTAGAACATTAAAGATCCAAGGTTAAAACTCTAGTTGGAGGAATTTGACTTTTGTACCACTTCGGTCCAGCAGAGCAAGAAGGTGGGAATTATCAATTCATTATAACCATTTTTCTTTTTGAAATTTTTCATCATTTACGATAATCCTTTTAGAAAGAGTATGTTAAAAACATTGCAATCCATCAGTTATGCTGACATTTTAATGCAATAATTATTTGAAGAAAGCCGAAATGCAAGGTTAGCAGAATGGGCTCTGAGTGAGACATGGCCTGATCTCATCAGCGTGCGACTGGGATTGTGAAGGTGTGAACTAATAAAATCTTAAGTTGAAGAAACCGCTCCACTTTTAGGGCATCAATCAGTGACTGAGAAAAACAGCCTTATTTGAGGACCACTGCGAGGCATGGGGTTACTAAACTGCTTTATACAAGCTGATAAACGGAGGGAAAGTAATTGATTACACTCAGAATATTGTGTAATCTACCACAGCTAAATAAAGCACCTAATGTTGCTTAACAACAGTCTCATTGTACCACTTGAAATTGGACTGCTAGTAGTTATACATCAGCTAAGATCCCCTTAAAGAATTGCACTACTTGAGACATAATGACGCCAAAGGAATGATATTTCGATTAAAAGTCACCCTGTCACTTGGATTCTCAGATTCTCTGCCTTCTTTGTGATGTGAACCTTGTTTTCCCCTCCGTCTTCCCTTCAGCTCAGTGATAAATAATAGAACTCAAGCACCGCCTGAGGCAGAGAAGATGCTGAGAACACAGCCGCTTCCCAAAACCCAAGGTTTCAAATCAAAGGATTACTTGTGCTCAGCTATGCAACAAGCAAAATAGTGACCATGCAGCATAAATGCCTCCACCCATGGGTGAATGATTACCTGAGAGATGAGAAACAGAAACTGTAGCAATGGTAGGAGTTCCTGTGGCACTTATGCAGTCCTGACTGATTGCTTTGTGTTGCTGAAGTCAGTGTGTAATTATATTTTACTTGCATAAGAAACAGCAAGGTAATTCTTATGCATGACAATAATTCACAGGCTCAGAGGAGTTCATGTTGCGATTGTGCGTGTGTGTGTGTGTGTGTGTGTGTGTGTGTGTGTGTGTGTGTGTGTGTGTGTGTGTGTGTGTGTGTGTGTGTGTGTGCCTGCACGCACACCTGTGCTTCAACTGCTGGGAAATTATTATTATATCTAAAGCTTTAATGTTTTATTTAAATATATTAATTAATCACTTATCAAATGAATAAGTACTGGAACTGATATTTACAGCAGACTGAGAATTAAAAAAAAATGTCCTGCACAAAATCTTTAATTCTACAGAACTGATGAAATCAGTATCTGCAACTTTTCATCTCTTTTATGAGATCTTATAGCAGCTGTGACATGCTGTTTATTTCTACGTTTTTTGGCTGTTTTTATTCAATTCTTTGAAACACTACAGCATCTTAATTCATCCTCCATATTTCCAGATTCATCTATTTGTCCTTCACCCCATGTGTTTCATAGTCCACTTTCAGTGGACTATGAAACCATTGAAAGTGGTTTCATAGTCCCTCTCCCTCTCCAGCATCTGGAGAGGGAGAGGGACTATGAAACCACTTTCAGTTTTGGACACAATCATTGTAAATGATTTACCTGGCTGATCATGATCTCGACGTATTACAAATTCCTTAACTGGGTAAAAGGTAAAATAAAAAAGATCTATTTTGCATGAAAATTATAAATATTAAAAGTAGGTGTGTTACTAACACGAAATTAATATTAAAGGCGATTTACAAGTCCCAGCAGTGCCTTAGGCACTTTAGGGATGAACAATGAGCGAATAACCTAAAACTAGACTGTTTGATGAAAAATGTTCAAAGATAAGTCACCAAAATCCCAAATCATCATAAGAAGTGTTTACTTAATCAATCAGTGTGATTTGGCAGAGCTTGGTTTGTTTTGAATTAATAAACAAAGAGCGTCACAAAAATCCTGCCTGGGATAAAATATAATTACTGATGGTATTTTCCCTGAAATCAACAGGGCTCTAACTTTCTCTCTTTTCATTTTAGAAAGTTTATTTCAACTACATTTTTTTTATTTATTTTTGATCCAATTTAATTAAAAACAGTTGCAGTTGCACAATGAATTGGCAAATTAACTCTACAACTAATGTTGCAATAGTTGCAAATACAAAGTAACACATCATATATAAAGTGCTTGTATTTGTTCTGCTTTGCTTGTTTTAATCAATGTGCTGGGTTGAAACCTGCCAAATCAGGTATATTTATGCTAACTATAGGAAAGCTGTGTAGTTATTTATCTTCACTTTAACGTGCTGCTTTTATTTCCTTCCTCGTTTCCTGCTGGCCAGGGGCTGTTCAGCATAATCCTGTTTGCTTATCATAAATGTGAAATTTCTGTGAAAAACTGCCCTCACTGAATAAAACAAGAACAATACTGGAAAGAGCTGATTTTCTTTGCCCACAGCTTCATATTCTCATGGCTTCTTGGAGATGAGATACGATCTGCTTTACAGGAACCTTGTTTATGTCTTGCTAACACGCCCTTCAACAAGGGAACACCTTAGCTTTTCATTCTGATCAAAGGCTGATTTTATGCTCTCACTGGCTGTTCTTGGTCTCTTTAACTGCAGTGTCATTATTTATATCCAATTAAATGAGCCATTATTAAATCAGACTAAGTCTGTGATGCACTATGAGAGGGTAATAGAGTTAAAATAATGATTTAAGCTGAAGTCTAAGTTCTCCTTGTGACACCAGCAGCTTTCAGATGATCCTAACGAGCCAAACACTTTGATTTATACTAATACTGTCATGTTCTGCCGAGTCCCCAGTGAAAATTAAAGCCTGGTGCCAGTGATGGAGATGAGGAATGTGTTTTCATCCAATCATTACCAGGGGAGAAAAAACCTAAATTAAAATGGAAATACTGCCATCTACAGGCTAAATGTCTTCACAGCAGCCTACATTTATTAATTTCTTTTCTTGCAGCCATTTTGTGCTGGAAGAAATAAAGCCAAAAAAACAAAACTTGGCTTTTTGTCTGCTGTTGGTAAATCTGCTGTTTTACCACAGCTTTTGTTTGTTGTTATTAAAACCTTTGCAGAAAAATATTTTCTGAGTTGCATGTTTTTTTTGGTAAAGTGATTTCTAATCCCCCCATCATGACCAAATCATTTATCATATGAGCATCTTTCAAGTTTTAAAAAATATAACATTTACAGAAAAAAAATGTATGTATGAAAGTTTGTTTTTATTGTTTTGCAATATACAATAAAACGATAGTTTTCTCTGGACTCTAGAACATTTCTTTTAATATCATTAAATACATTACAAATAGAAATCGGAGCAACAATGTTAAGTGCATCATCCTAAAAGAAGTTTGGAATTTAGCAGTTTGAGCCAGAAAGTTGTTCCAGTCTGGTTCTGTTGCTGTGGTTCCGTTTACCTGGTTACTGAATTCAAAATGTCCGTGGAGAGGTGAGAAGAGTCAGTGTTCAGGGCCGTGTTCCTGCAGCGACTCTGAAACCAATCATGAGCAGAGTGTGAGGACAGTCCAATAACTTCCTGGCTCTTCACAGTCGCCTCCAAGACCCCATGACATCAACACATGGTCAACCTCTGCTCCTTGAAATATTTAGAGGATGTTGGTTTCATGTTCCTGAGAAGGTGCAGTCTCTCCTGAAAATGTTTCACAATCCCAGTGGTGTTCTTTGATTAGGTCAGATCATCAGAGATCTTATAGGTGGAGTTTATTGCAGTCCACACATGAAACATCTCGTCCATTCTGGCTCTGATTGGTTGTTTCTGACCAAGTGGTGTATTTCTGCAGATGGCAGTAGGACAACAGAGAGCAGGCAGAGGAACTCAATATATTCCCGGATTATCTGACTCTTATTATACTGTCAAGACATAGTGATAGTTCTAACTATTGTTTATAATTATATAT
>CAEGAF010023779.1:0-14900 GCA_903067075.1 Micropoecilia bifurca
TTTTTACTAAACTGTAATTGTGTTAGCCACGCTAATCGTGTTAGCCACCGAGTACCGTGTATCAGGCCTAGGCACATTCAAACATTTGCCAACAGAAATCCCCCTTAAAACCATGAATGCCCGACTTACCCAGCCTTGCAAGAATGATAGGGGTCAGTGATCTTGTCCAGAGCTATGTTTATGCTGAGGGTGTGAGGATCTGCTGTGTTCCTCATTGACCGATAGCATTTAGCTGTGACGCGCACAATCTTGGAGGCATCGCATGGCTAAAACACCTTGATGTTGTCCAAAAAAGATGACATGAACTTGTTAGTTTCCTTGTCCATTGTCATGGCTGATATTTTGGGAAAATCCGGCAGAAATGCTACACTAATCGACTCAGAAATACTCTGCAGAGAGTCAGTCGAAATTAAATTACACAGAAATTAAGCAAGGCGAGGCTTTGTTTGTGAGACATGCAGTCATGTGAGACTTTCGGGGGGCATTTCTGGGCGGAGCTTGGTAAGGTCTATGAGGCTGTCAGAAGTTAGCCCTTTGGAAAGACACCGGGATTTCACCATGTGGTTTATTTGACACCAGTTTTGTTGAAAATTTAACAAAATGTGATACATTATTTCTAAAATGTATTTATTTTTAAGTAGTTATTTTTAATTTGTATATTTTAACAACTTTATTGTAAATGTCAATGAGGGCTTAGTCCTACTAGCCCACTTATACCAGCTGTCCCTGCTGCCAACTCTATATTTTACACTTTTAATACTGTTCCCAGAATAACTCCAAAGCTTTTGGAAACTGCAGTCTGCCTTTATACATATATATACATTATATATATAGATATATATAATATTTATTTTGGAGTAATGGCTTCCTCCTCGCTGAATGGCCTTTCAGCCCAGGACACACAGTGAATTGACACTATCTTACCAGCTTCAGGCAGTATCTTCACAAGGCCTTTGACCTTTGCTTTGGAGTTTATTTGCACATTTAGGACCAAAACAAAGACACCTGTGAAACACAGAACTCTTCCCCTTTAAGCATCTAAATTTACACATTTAACTAATGATACAATCTCAGTTACTATGCTCACTTCTATAGATCATATTTATCTTAACCTTTATTTTAATCGTGTTAACATGATAAGCTCAAATACTTATGTAAGAGTTTTCCTGTTAGACATGGGTCACAAAGATAAACATTTTCTAAAATACTTGAGCTGCAGACAGTCTTCAACTCACGGGTTCCCTCTAGTGGTCTTTTAAAAAAATTGCACTTTTTCCAAAAATAAAACTGATTTCATCATTTCATTAGATGCACTGGATTTTCTGTTTAGATAGCGCTGTTTTTATAATAACAATAATATTAGTAATCGTAAAAATAGTAACACTAAACTGATTTAACACACCCTCTACTGCGCGTGCGTGGAGCTGTAAACCGTCAGCGCGCTTTTAAATGTCTCCCCGTGCGCGCGACCGAGCTGTTGCGAGGGGCGATCGGATCGGGGCCGCGCGCAGGAAGGCGGATGACCACCGAGGAGCTGTCACGTCACGGATCCGCAGCGAGATGCTGAGGTGACAAGCAGAAGAGGGAACGGCAACGACCTTTCTCCCCGTCCCTCCACACACACACACGCACACACAGTATTTCCCCTCACACCGGTTCTTTTTTTATTTTTTTTCCCTCGGATCACGCCAACACCGCCTCCCCTCTCCTTCTATCCCTATGGACGCTCCGCGCGTCATGGCATTCCTCTCGATGTCGTACGCGCCGCTTCGAAACCTTGAGGATATTTTGTAACCACACCCGGCTCTTCTTTGGATCAAGGATCGCCGAGGTAAGGTTCTCATCTTTTTTTTCTTTTTTTTTTTAACCCCTTTCTTCTCCGCCTCTCGCGGTTCTGCCTGCTGTTTCCACTACTGCAAGCGGCCGCCGCAGCAATGCGCACGGTTTATCCTGCACGGCGTCAGGCTAACCAGGATGATTTGCGTGGCCTGTGGACGCGCCTGAGTAAATCTGCTGTAGCAACCGAGCCTCGCCGTGCAACAGGCAACGGCTCTCCGTAATAAAGCGGGTCGGTTCATCGCAGAAGGAGGAGAGGTAGTTTGGATCTTTCGACGCAGCATGAGGGGGAAATGAAATGGCGCAGATGGACATTAAAGACAAACCGGAGCGGTTTCTGTTGGACCCTTTTTTTTTTTTTTTTTGGTTTATGTTTATTGCTGTTGTTTTACGTACATTTAAGTAGTTTTAGCGAACCAAATGCAGCTTTTTAGTTGCTTCTAAACGTGCAGATCCAGGTCTGACCATCCAGAGCCGGTCCCAAGGTGTTGTAAGGCCTTAGGTAGAGTCCCCCTCACACACACCCCCCTCATCCACCTCTCAATTTAAAGGCACCAGCCGCACTTTCCTGTATTAACAAATAGCATTTTATATATTATGATTTATTTAGCATGTATTAGTCTAATTTCACAGCTGTCTGTTGTGAAACAATGTCTTTGCACAGAGCAGATGCACACAACAACCTGCAGGTTTATTTCAGACTGTTGTGTTTATGAGTAAAGAAGATACTGTAAGCTGTTTCAAATGGCAGTTCAGATCTTCCACATAATTATCATTGCATAGGTCTGCGGGACATCCTATTTCAGTCAATTGGGTTTGCTTTTCTTTTTTTTTTGTTATTAAAACAGAAATTGTTTTCCAGAAAAAAAATAACAATCATTATATACAAAAAAAAAATACTCTCATCATGTAAACTAAACCCAATAACCAAAATGTTTAGGTTGAAACGATGCTTATTGTACCTTCACAGTTGTCATTTAAACAGATTTTGACTAAAAAAACAGTATCTCCACATTTGCACATTCTCCAAGATAGGTTTGATGGACAACATATAGCGCAAATAAACACATATCCTGCATTTGTGGGACTTAATTAATTTTACCTTCAATATGACTTTGAATCTCTGCTAAGTTTTTACGTAGCCAGTAAAGGGATACCACAAATTAAACTTGCAAATGAAACACACCTTTGTCAAACATGCAATTTTCTCCAACATCATTATTATTTTTGTCTTGATCTGGAGCAAATTCTTAACTGTGTATTTATTCTTCTACCAAAGCAGACTGTCATCAAACTGCTTCGGGCAAAAAAAATAACAACAAAAAACAGACATCTGCATAAACTGACCTCATAAATGGAAAAACTGAACCATACTGAACATCTGAAAACATCCATTGTTTGCTGTGCAGCCAACAGAAGACTACTCATGATGTTTTCTTCTGCAGGCGGTGAACTCTTTGAAGTCTTTTTGGAATAGTTCTAAAGTCCTAGATAAGTGCACATCTAACACTTGTAGCACTTATTGTGGTTTTTTTATAGCGCTTATTTGACAAAGATGTGTTTCATTTGCAGGGTTTTCACAAAATGTTATTTTAAAAAAATCATTAGGCACCGTGAAAATTCATCATAGGAAATAAGATGCGTCTAATATACATCCATATGTATTTTTCTAGTTGTTTATTCAATCAGAAATTTTTCTTTAGGCATGTTTTCCAATGGTTTCTTTCTTTTGGGGCCACAAAACTGTGACTGTTGTCGATCACCAAACCGATAGCTAAGCAGATATTTTTCCAAACTTGTCTCATTACTGTAAAATATTTTTTTGAAACGGTAACAACAAATTTGGCATCGCTGACATTTCAACGCTGACATTTCAACGCTTAAATAACCTTACTGATGAAAAGTTTCGTTTTATTTTATTTTTTTTATCTTATCTTCATTTAACCAGGAAAAATTCGTATTTCTACAATGCAAAATTAGATTTGTCAACAAAAGATGTTGCCTTTCAGACAGAGGTCGGCGTGAAAACAGGATATTTGGACTCTGTCCTGTGATGGACTGATGCACTGGACAGGGTGTACTCACTTCTCATCCAGCGACTACTGGAGACGGACGCCACGAGCAAACACAGCAAGTTTAACCAACTTGGTTCATACCAGTTATAGTTTGAAAGGCAGTGGTCTTTTTTCCCCACAATTTGCTTCAACCTTGCCGATTCCATCAGAGGTCATTGGAGTCAAGCTGTGATTGTGGTTACAGTAACTCAAAGGGGACAACACTCATCATTTGATCTACGCTTTACTTGCTTATTGTCACCACTGATTAAACAGACAAAGAATTACTTACACGTCTTGAGATCCAAACCTTGAGTGTGAGTCGAGTTCTGAAGATTCTCGAGGTCAAGTCAAATCTGGAGTCTTGTGTTTTGCAACGCAAGTCTGATTTGAATTAGAGCTGGGCGACAAATCAATATTTTTCTTTTTATGGTGTCATCAAATGTCCTGTTTTTGAAGATTTTAATTCTTGGAAAATATGGATGGGTGTTTTTCTCCACCAATGTACTCCTTGGATTCCTACAGTTCAAAGTGATGTCAGGCCACCCAAAACCTCTCATCGTGTTTCAGAACTATGTATTACAGCTTCTTTCAGCTCACAGAATTGATAATTGAAAGGAAAGCCAGTTTTTTTTAAGTAATGTCTTTTTAAGGGAAAAAAAATGAGAAGAAAAGCAGAGGTTTTACTTTTAATCCATATCTCCCCATCCTAACTAAAGTCTTATGCCCTGACTCAGGTCACTGTCTGTTTGTCGAGTCGCTATTTCATGCTACTATATTTAATAATTCCAGATGTTGTGTTCTAGCTGGGGTCACAAATAACGCACAAAGCTCAGCGAGTACTTTATTATGTTTTGCGTATACTTGCAAGCATTTAATCCTGACTCCTCCTGAGTTAGTCAGAGAAAAATCCCGGTTCGCATTCTGCAACACTTTCTCTCAACCCCCTTTTTTTTTGTTGTTTTGTAAATAATCACATTGGGTTATTCATTCTGGCCGCACCTAAAGCCTGCCTTGATCTCGGTCATAGCATGCAGCCAGGGCATTGCCAGAGCTGGCCTCTGTCCAGTTTTAACCCAGACTCTTCATCCAGCTGCAAGCTCTGGACGTCTGTCCAGCTATGCCGAACTAGGCCACTCCAAGATTAGACCTGCTGCAACACAGGAAACGTTGAACGCGTCCCGCCAAGTGACCCTCCCTGCACGCCTGTGCTGATGCACAGGCGTGCAGGTTTTCATGATGGCTAAGCTAAAAACGCGCGGCTTTGCGGCCGAGCAAAAAGGGCAGAGGTGACGACGAGCCACGTCAGCCAACGAAAATGGCTCTACACTGGCGTCGCCATGGAAATGCTGGGTCAGGAAGCGTGATTCGTGATTCACGATAGCAGAGAGAGAGAGATAGAGAGAGAGAGAGGGGAGCATGCTGCCAGGGTTTAAGGTTTGTTTTCCTTTTCCTAATCATTGACAACGAGCGGCGTTGAGGAGGAGGAAGAACATGGCCCCGCCTCGTCGTCACATGTCACATCAGTCATTGTGTGTGTGTGAACTTTGACAGCGAGTGAGATGGAGTTTAAAAGCATGCAGATATTTGCAATGATTCAAGTGACTGAGGTTGAATTTGAAGGAAGATGGCTTTAATTTGACCAAGTACAGGCCACACAATCACTATACTCTCATCTCAAAAGTGGTCTTTGGTTTTTCCTCCATGCCTTGTTAATCATAAACACGCTTAGAAAAAAAACTGGTTTGATTTGATCCAGCATACCTGGTTGAGGTATTTAACCCCCCACCGCAAAAAATATAGCCTAATGTTTAGCAGTAAAAAAATAATACCTCTAAAATTGACCATTATAACATTATTAAGTGTTTTTAATAGAATGGCAGATAATATTCCTAAGGTGTATAGTGCATGGAGTGATCCAGTGCTGCTCCTTCGCCACCTATTGCTGCACACTGCTGGTCAGCTGCATGAAAGAAACCTAGATTTTTCCTTTATTAAACAGAAAAAGCATTTGGTGTTTCAAAAATATTTTCCCATATCAAAATCTGATTATATCTGATAAACGCTATTCATAATTTATACACATCTTATATTATTGCTGTAGCAGCTTAAATGACTGATGTTTTTAACAAAAGTGTTAGCAGCTGTATTTGAAAAGCATTCTTCTTATCCTACAAGTGGAAATTATGTGTCGTATACAAAAGCATTGAAATTTTACACTTTAATAGGGCTAATTTCAGCTCATAATGATTTATTTTAATGTCTTCTTTTTTTGCACAACTTTTAAGATGGACTTATGTGGAAAAAATGTGAAACTGTTAAAAGAAAACACTGGCTAAAAACAGCAAGATTTGTTTAAAAACAAAATGCATACTGTATGGTGTACAGCTCAATGGATTGCAAAAAGAGAGGGGATAGAATACAAAAATGAATAATTATCTGTTTATTTTACACAACAAAGCACAGTTTAATGATTATTACAGTCAATTTAGATCAGAGAAAAAAAACGACACTTGTATTGTTTCAGTGTCATTAGCTTCTCAAGAGACATTTGACTCCTGAGCCCAAACCTTTCCTGCTCGTCATCCCCACAGTTTCCCAGTTGTACCTCCATCTAACGACGCTGGTGAGGCTCCTCCTCACCGACTCACGCCCTGCAACCAAGTGGCTTTTTGAAGGCCGTTGCATAACCCTCACTCACAGCGTGTGCAGAATGATGAATCGAAGTCGATCTTGCTCTGCGTGTTTGAAGGCAGAGCAGAGGAAGTTGCCAGCGTGTGCTCTCCAGAGGAAGGCTTATCTCTGACACAGATGTTGTATAATGTGGGAATAAAGACACAGCTTTTCCTGGGGAAGCAACAGTTCAGGCTGCTTTTATAAACACCGGGGGTTTTTTGGGTGGGGGGTTATGTAAAATGTGCATGCACTAACATCACACTACTTCTTATTTATCACATTTTATAAATTGTTTACTGTAAAAAGTAGTAGGACTCTCTGTGTTGTTTTTAATACCAGTATATCCTTTTTCTCCCATTTTGTACAGAGTCTAATCGTCCAGCATTAGGCCCAGTGTAGCCTCTCAGTGCTTTGTTTTTTGGTTCAAATAATTTATTAAAAGGAAGAAGGGAAAAAAAGCAAAACATTTTAAGCAGAAATGGCAGAAAGACGGGCACCAAAGGGCCAAGTATCGACTACAGAGGCTGAAAACAAATGTATGCCACACTTTGGAGATATTTATTTTATTTTTATATTTTAATATCATAAAATCACTTACTTTCCACATCACAATTATGTTCATTTTTATGTTAGCCTGTCAAAAAAGGTCCTGTAAAATGGATTGAAGTTTGAAGATATGATGTTCCGGATAAATAAGTTGTGAATGCGCTTCAAATGATTTGGTATTGCAGCTTAACTTTATTTGATCATTTTTATCATCCATAAAGCATGGTGGTCTTTTTGCCTTAATATACAAATTTTTAAAAGTTTTTGTGGTCTTTTGCCTGTTTTGCTTCCTGCAACCACTGGAAACGGACATCTAATGCAAAATGTTGCAAAAATAAAAGGCTTAATCTAATTTTCTGGTATGTTTTCTTTTTCACCATCATGTGAAAGAGGATCCTGCCAGTTTGAAATGTTATTTGTAATTCAAGATGTGGGGCTTTTGCTGCTGCGTTTGTCCAGAAAGACAGCTGCTGGAGGAACAGTTGTTGCAGCTGCCGTGATGGCTGGGTATCGTACAGCCAGTGATTCCTTGGTCCTGTGTCGTCTTTCATGATTTCTTTATTTTTATTTTATTTTTATTTTCCAGCTGTGTGATACTTCACCAGCTGAACCAGATTTTGCCCAGATCCTTTAAACAGTCCCTGAAACGTTTTGTGCATCTCCTGGACTTTCCTAGGTCTCTGCATCAGCTTCCAAATGCCCGGCCCAGTGTGAGGCTCCTGGTCGAAGGGCAGCAGCGAGGGTAGCGTCCCCGGATCCACAGGCGGGATGAGCGGGGGAGCGGAGCAAGCTGACATCCTGAGCGGCCTCTCCCTGGTCAAGGAGCGATGGAAAGTGGTAAGTGGGTCGTCCTCCAGCTACAATGGGCGCCGTGTTTGTCCAGCCCCCATCACCGCCTGTCCCAAGTTAACCCCCTTGTCTCACTAACAATGAGTCTTTGTCCTTGCAAAAAAAAAAAATCAAAACATTTTTTTCCTACAACTTCTGCAGTTTGACATTTTTACCTCCTCGTCCAAGTTTTCCTGCTGCAGTGTGGGAAATCCAAAAATAGTCGGTGTTGCTATTCGTGGCAGCGCAGTGTGCTATAGGCAGACGATCCCCCATAGGCCGGTATCTCCTGGTGCCGGGGGCCTGTTTCGGTGCCATGTGATGCAGTTGTCCCCAACTGGCAGCCTGGCATCGCTTCCTGTCTTCTCAGCAGCCGGGTTACGTAAGGACTCTGCAGCTAAATCCCCCCCTCCGGCTCTCAGAGTGACTCCAAATCTCAGACAGCTTGGAGGACAGTGAAGGACACGGGGAGCTGAGGGGGAAATGAAGTCTTAAGAATGCGGCGGGGGGGAAATGTAGAGGAGTTGGAGGCTGAGATAATCTACAGAGCTCAGTACGAATACTTCAGCTTCATAGAAGACAGAGTTGAGTTCACTGTGTTGTCCCATAGAGTTTTCGCTTTATAATCAGATTGTCTTTTCACATTCTTACAATTTTCATTCAATGAAGATAATAAAAACTGTAAAAAAAAAAAGTTTCCCTAGTAATCTATTTCTTTTTTCTAAAATCCTAATCAGAAATGTAAAAGTATTCAAATGTCTTGAACTTTCTTACCACCTTATGTTAAAGTAATAAACTTGAAAGTGTTTTTTTGGGGGGGATCTTAATGTATTTCGGATACACCACCGACATACGGCGCTCGTATTTCCGTCTGAGTAGTTTACAAACAGAAATCTTAAAAGTGTGGCAGGCATTTGTATTCATCCCCATCTCCTAATATCAGCGTTTTACCTCCATTGCAAACAGGAAACATTTACACATCTAGAAACTGAAATCCTTGCCCATCGTTCTTCAAAAACCTTTTGTGGACAGAAGTTTGGACATTGCGTGATGCTTGATTTGTTCTGTTTGATTTTTACCCTTTCTGAGATGATTACTATGTGTCTGCCTCCCTTTATGACCTCCCTCCAGGTAAAGAAGATAGGGGGTGGCGGTTTCGGGGAGATCTACGAGGCGCAGGACCTGCTGACGCGGGGCAGCGTGGCGCTGAAGGTGGAATCGGCCCAGCAGCCCAAACAGGTGCTAAAGATGGAGGTCGCCGTCCTGAAGAAGCTTCAAGGTGAGTGGAAATGGGTTTGGCGGGTTCATTTACAAGAACCGATCGATCCCCGCTGACACAGTGACCTAATGATTTGATTTAGCATGCATTGTACTTTTTGTCATTGGGTGAATGTTGTAGGAAAGAACAAAACTGTTTTTACATGAATCTGGTTGAAAGCACAGGAAATGGCATTTTGAGTGGCAAACCCATGTGTGGATCAGTTCTGGGGACAGATTGTTCTCTGAAACTCAGTTTGAGTGACACTTCATTTTTGCTGCAGTGTCCTGATTGTCAGTTTCTTCTTACAATTCATTAGAAAATTTTTGCATATAGGCTTAATCCGTTTCTTTTTTTTATACTACAAACTCTACTTTCTTGCTTTTTTAACCAGCATGTTGTTTCTTTTGCCCATCCAAGATGAAAATCGATGAGCTGGGATCATGTTTTCTGTCTAATGGCCTCGACCTGCAGCGCTGTGATTCTCCTGCTTCCTAAGTGAGCTTGCATGTAACTTGAGACGATCTCAACTCTAATCCCCCAGCGCTGCTGATCCGTGCAATTGTCGAGAGTAAACATTGACCAACAGTATCATTCCAAGGCTCCTTGGTCATCCTGCACTCATCACAAGAGCCACAAATGGCATTAGTTAACCTTGTTGTTGCCCCAAATAAGAATTTGATGAGAATAAAATGAGCATTAATGTTTTTATTCAGAATGTACTCTGTGGTTTTGGGAACGCAGCAGTGTTCGACGCATAGTTTTACCCTCCAGGCATGCGTGCTGAGTGTTGATGTACGCCGATTGCCGTCCACCTTTACTCTTTCTAGAGTCTGTGGTTCTGTCGTACAGATGTAATGTCCCGTTAGCTATCTGGGTGTGTATGGTTCAGTTATCATCATGTTGCTGTTCTGTACTGTTGCTAGTTGTAATTCCATCTCATTCTATACTTATTAGGTCTAAGCAGCTGCAAGCTAATGCTACCTGATAACAATTAATCAGTAGAAAGTCTCTTGCCTTAAACCATGAAAAATTAAAAACCAGTTTGGATCCAGCTAACAGATTTTTTTTTTTCACTTCAATGTGCTTATGTCACCCTCTGCTATAATCTTGCCCTGGGCAGTGAGCCAATACTTCCCATATGAAAAAACCCACTGGGTACAGATGTAATTACTGTGGCTAAATACCAGCATTGGTGTCTGGTGAGGTTGTATCGTCGACCGTGAGCTTTGAAACAATTTTATCCTTGTTTTCTTAGGTAAGGATCACGTGTGTCGCTTCGTGGGATGTGGCCGCAACGACCGCTTCAACTACGTGGTGATGGAGCTTCAGGTCAGTGTTGGTGGATGGGGTACACTACAGAGTCAGCCATGGAGCCGTGGAGCAATGCCACACGCCTGTGTTTTTACAGCGTGGAAAAATGTGACGTCTACCGGCATGAGAACCGCCGGTATTAGCTGCCCGTGTCGTAAATGGAAAATACGAGGGATTTTGCTTCACAGCAAAATCTGAACCATCTGGTTCCTGACACGCATACTGGAAGGGATGTGGAGATACTGTGGCAAACCAGAGTTCAGTTCCTGCCAAAACGTTGGTACACGCATAAATCCTTGAAATATCACACATTAAAATCAGTCTGATCAAGTTTCCAGTACAATTAAAACCATGCTGGGAAATACACCACCACAAGAAAGACACGTTTTGTATCTTTTAGATGAGTTTGTCCAATAAGGAGACAAAGGTGAACCTTGTTCAGTGATGAGTAGAAATGAGGTAAAATGTTCTCAGTTTGTAATATTTTCCCTTTGTAATAAACTCAGGAGTGTTTTAAGCGGGACTTACTTGGCACTCAAGTCAGAAACAAATCGTCTTTTGGAGTTACAGAACGGTCTGTCATAGGTCAGGGCAGGTAGAGATAAAAATTGATCCAATTCAGTCACTAACTGATCATTCACTTCATCTCTACCTTTTATTGGTTTTTCGGAAACAACAGCAAACCGTACTGAAAACCCGAGCCGTGAGAGAGAACAATAGCTCACTGTGTCAGATATATATGTCCACTAATGTCATCTAACGTGACTCTAGGTTTGCCCATAAGGAGTCTCTTTGCTCTGATCTTGGTTTGACTTTGCGCTGACACCTGAGATGTGTCATGCGCGTCCCCCCCGCCCCCCCGCCAGCCCCTGGCTGCATGTTACTCATGTCTGGGAGATGTTTACAGAAAAGTGAGCCAAATAAATATTTCAGAAAAGTCTAAAAATACAGCTTCTCATGAATAATTTATTTACTAACCTGGAAACTACACACTGGAGGATGTTAAGCAGAAACTGTTGTCTTGGAAAACTGCAGCGGAGCACCCGACCAGATAAGGCCATTAGCCAACTCATAGTCCTAAACATAATAGGCAGTTTTTCCTTCTGGTGGTCTGATTTTTATTTATTCATCTATTTATTTATTTTTGTTGCTTTTTGAATCTAAATATCCACAGGGATTGTTCTGGTACTGGAGCCTTCACCTGATATGTGAAGGCTGTTGGGGTCAGAGTCGTTTTTCAAACCTGCCGTTGGACTAACGTATAACCCGTGCCGTCTTTCAGGGTCGAAACCTGGCAGATTTGAGGAGGAGCATGCCTCGGGGAACGTTCAGCATCAGCACCACCCTGCGTCTGGGGCGCCAGATCCTGGAGGCCATAGAGAGCATCCACTCTGTCGGATTTTTGCATCGGGACATCAAACCGGTGCGTTGCAAAAATCCTGGGAGCAGTTTGTCTCCTGTAAACCTTTTGTTGTTTCCTTCCTTCCTTGCTACTTTTTAACCTTCTCGTGTCCGACCTCTTTCTGTTTCAGTCCAACTTCGCCATGGGCCGTTTCCCCAGTACTTGTCGGACTTGCTACATGCTGGACTTTGGCTTGGCGCGTCAGTTCACCAATTCCTGTCAGGAGGTCCGCCCTGTAAGTGGACTCCTCCCTTGCCATCTATTTATTGATCATAAGGCTGTAGATCAAGTTTCTGTATCAATATCATTGGTCAGCAGAAAAAAAAACAAAAAAAAACATCTACCACATTTTCACTGCATTTACTTTTATTGTTTTTCTGAAATGTTTTCTGATTTCATGCTGGCTATAAATATTTAAACTATTTTACAAAGATGGCAAACATGGAGATTATCAGCTGAAGTCTGTATGTCTTTGTTACTTTTTTCTACAGTAGATGTTTAATAAACAAGGTTGAAAATGAAAACTGTTCTGTAACAGAAAGTAGTTTGAGCACAGTATTTAACGTTAAAAAGAATGTATTTTATTTCATTGATTTATGTATAAAGTTTGTTTTTTTTCTTCCAGAATCTTACCAAATCTAGGTTTGATCTAGTCTCTAACACATTGTAGAGGTTTTTTTTCTATGAATTTAATTGCCATGTGTGTTATTTGTTAGCCTCGTCCAGTTGCAGGGTTCAGGGGAACAGTTCGCTACGCCTCTGTGAATGCGCACAAGAACAAGGTGAGTGTCTGTCCAAAGAGGTTTAATATTTGCTCACTCTGATATGCTACCCAATGTGGATTTACAGTAACAAAAGAGTTTGAACTCCATCTGTCACGTTTCAATCAGGAACTTCCACTCAATTTCTTAGGCTTGAATCTAGAAATATAAGAAAATGAACAAATGTGAAGCTGAAAGTAAGGCTTACATGGTTTTATAAAGAAAAATCTCTATGCGTCTCTATGAATATTTCGCCAACGATACGAGTTAAATTTAGGTTTGAGGCTAATTAGCGAGGTCAGGAACATGAAGCGTAAAAATGATTCTCTAGCCTCAAATAAAGTGTATGATTTTTTTGATGATGCTGTTGCTCAAATGCACACATAAGCATCTTTTCAGTTTTTTCGTCATTGTGATGAAATATAAACACAATGTTTATTAAATTCTGCAGGAGATGGGTCGTCATGACGACCTGTGGTCTCTCTTCTACATGCTGGTGGAGTTTTTGGTCGGGCAGTTGCCGTGGAGGAAGATTAAAGACAAAGTGAGGCGACTCTCAAATCAAAAGCTCGTTCAGATCGCCTCGAGTGATGAAATATACCAAATAGCAAAAATCTGTTTAATCTCAGGAACACGTGGGGAAACTGAAGGACACTTACGACCATAGGCTGATGCTCAAACACCTTCCGGCAGAGTTTGGTGTATTCTTGGAACACATTTCCAGCCTTGACTATTACACCAAGCCCGACTACCAGGTCGATACTCGCAAAGCTCTGATGGATTTTCCTGAACGAAAAATTCAGACAACAAGGTAGATCACGCCTCTGTGTGTCGTTGCAGCTGTTGATGTCGGTGTTCGACAACAGCATGAAAACCTACAACGTTGTGGAAAACGACCCTTACGACTGGGAGCGAACCAGCACAGATGGCACTCTGACGATCAGCGCCAGCGCCACAACACCGCAGCATCACACCCGACTCACTCCCGCGCAGATGGGGTACGAGGGCAAAATCCCTTGGCATTCTCTGAGGAGAATCTGCCTTTTTGTAAAGCTTTACAGTATTTTAACAGCGTGTGCACATTTTGTTGCTGCAGCATTGTGAACGCCTCTCTGATCCCCGGCGACCTGCTGAGGGAGAACACAGACGAGGTTCTGCAGGACGAGCAGCTGAGCGACGTGGAGAACAACCCCGGGCCCGACCGTGTGCCGGGCTCCCCCCACCACCAGCATCGCAACCAGGAGGCCGACGTCTGGGAAGAGCTGGACCGAAACCGGAACCGGATCAGGACGGGACACTGGAAGGTTCGGCTACACGCGCTGCCTTGCAACGGGGCCACTACAGTGTATTTTGTTAAATAGAGTAACGCAAAGTAGCACATTATTGTGAAGTGGAAAGAGAATAATGTGTGTGTTTTAAAATTGTTGTTTTTTTACTGATTAAAATCTGTCATAGAAAAAGAGGCTAAATACAATTGTGTTGAAACAGTATACGCTTTATCATCATTATTTTCTTATGAAAGTTCCAATAAATAAAGCCAAGTTTTGAGGTTGTAACACAGCAAAATGTAGAAAAATTAAAGGAGAATAAATAGTTTTGTGAGGATTTACAGCAACTTATTCAAGTGTAATTGTGTTTACAGATCCAGGTTGTGTGTGGTTTTTCCAGTTTTATTTATTGATTTTGGTTTTTGCGTTCTATTTTGGCTATTTAAAATGTCTACCAGTTCCAGTGTAAAGAGTCCTTTTACGAAATTCAAGTTTACAGGACAAACTTGCATTATTATACTATTATCAATAAGATACTTCCAAATTGTCCTAAATTAACAATATTATCCTTTATCGCAATAATTTCATCCAGCAAAGTCACAGGCTTACACAAATGTTGAATTTGAAATTCATTCAAAGTTGTGAAAGTGTTTCTTGGTTTCACAGGCTGCGGCAGAGGAGGAACAAGGCAACAACCAGGTCAGACAAGGACACCAGAGCCCCTACGCAGGGCCGAGTCTGGGCTCTCCCGTCAAACCGCACTCGGAGGTGGTGGCTTCTGATCGGGAGGGTCCTCTCCTCAGGAAGCTCCGCAACATCCACAGCTTAGAGCTGGAGAGGAGGCTGGGCTTGGAGTCAAAGTCCAGCCCAGAGCGTCTCCTGGATAACTGGTAAAGTGTGCCCACAATTCAGCCCGTTTGTGAGGCGTTATGATGCAAAAGCACACAATCTTACCAA
>CAEGAF010023783.1:0-13936 GCA_903067075.1 Micropoecilia bifurca
GTTTAATCCGCCTGTTTTAGCCACAAAACCTCAATAAATTTATATTATTAAAAAAAATAAATAAATAAAATAAACACTGGGTGAGTTAGCTACACTCTGATTGCTTTTTTCTTTTTTCTCCCCCCCCCCCCCCCCCCTCCACCCCCATCTGCTGGCTCTAATAATCCCAGTTTATACTGGCTGAACGATTCCTCTCTGTTCCACTTCCAGTCTAAGCAGCAGAGTGTTTATTTATAATGAAAAACATGAGCTTCTGCTACACATGAGAAAAAATACAGAGGGATATATGTAATCCCCCCCCCTCCCAGAATATTGCGTTCTCAGCTTTCACATTTATTTTAATGATTTGAAGCCATTTGCATTTTTACTTTCCCGTTGTTCCCTGAGGTCCAAACCAAATACAGCAGACAGTCAAACAGGTACTGACACACCAGTCTGTTTTCATCTCAAGTCTTTTATTTTAACAGTGAATTCACAGGAGACGTACAATGTCTCATAAAAGCAACTTCCTCTCATTTCCTTCAGGTTCCTCCTACAAATTTCAGTGTATGTTAATGGGGTTTATGTTGTAAATGGCTTTCTGCGTATTTGGAACACAAAAAGAAAAGGATACATAGTTGTTGTTTTGCTTTTGAATAAACTGAAAAGTGTGGTGTGCACTTGTACTTCCATAGCCCTAAAAAGATCTTGTACCTTTATTTGCAAGACTGAAGATTTGTGGCTGCATGCAAAACGCTGTGGGGTAGAAAAACTACCTGACAGCATCACTTCTGCAGAGAAATGTGTTGGTGGCAGCATCATGCTGTTTGGATGGTTCTCTTCTGGTCAGGGTTGAAGTGAAGTTAAAAACAGGGCAGCCGGTGCTACATTAGTTGATTTATATCAAAAGAACTAAATAAAATCGTGTCAAAACTTGAAATTTCAATGCAATTGCATGCTGTGAATATTTTATGTGGAAAAATATTGGAAAATCCAAGTTTTTTCTTCCACTTCACAATGATGCAACACATTAATGTCACATTAATTTGAAAAGTATAATATGACTATGAATTAATCTAAATGGCACTGCATGATTGGTACAATATATATAAATAAAAAATCAGAGTTTGTATAAATGAATCTACAGGGGATGAGCTCAGTTAGTCTAAAAAGTGCAGCAGTGGGACATATTAGAGGTGTGATTCTGTGTTCACTGTTGATTCAGTTGCAATTATCTCTTACCTGTTAATGACCTGTTAGTTACGTAAATATACACATCAGTGTCTGACACAAACAGCACCACGTATCATCACTAAGTACTTTAGTACAATTAGTCGCTGCTTTATAAAAATCCACTGTGGTTTTCTGATCAATCAATCAATCAAATTTTATTTGTATAGCACATTTCAGCAGCAAGGCATTTCACAGTGCTTTACATAATAAAAATAAAAACAGCATGTGACAGTGAATAAACAGTGAGAAAGAGAAAGAGATTTAAAAAAAACTGAGAAAGAGAAATAAAAAGAAATTGAAAAGTAAAAATAAAAACTTTAACATTTAAAACTTCTTTAGTCAACCCACCATTTGACAAGAACTCAAACCTTTAAAACTTCTTTAAATATGAAAGAGATTTTGAAAAAGATTAAAAAACATAAAAACATTATTAAAAGTAAAAATGAAAACATCGATCCACGTGAGGACTTGCCCTTATGGTGTCTCCTCCAACAGAGTTTTGCGACATCATACAAGGATTCTCAAACCTAAGACATTAAAACTGTCTTAGGAGTTTGCAACACCAGTGTAAAACTGAGGAAGTGATCCATCTCACTGCTGTATTACATCTCTGTTTTGCTTTGACCTGGCGACAGGCTGCAAAATATTTCTGTTTATGCTCATTAAAGTGTAAAAGTCAGGTGTTCTTTCTTTGAGCTTTACATCATGCCTAATGTTCCCTCATCAAAAACACACCTGGACTGTTTTCTTGATTCTTTCGTGCATGTTTGAGAAATATTTTAATCTCCACGGCAACCATTCAGCTGTGCAAAACTTCTGGCTGGACTTAGCCCCGCCTTCGAGGTGCAGCTCCTCCTCTGAGCTGCAGTTTCCAAGCTTCGCCCTCAGCTCCTGCAGACTAGCAGCCAGCAGTTAGCAAACACCTGGTGGAACTGAGCTTCTTGTTATACGAGCTGAAAGGCTAATGGAGGAGCCATGATGTAAGATTTTAAAGAGACAGAGACCCAATTTCAAGGTCAAATTTCTTTTCAATTCTAATTCAAAATTATTGTATTGATCCCAAAGAGAAATTAAATAATTTCAAGTCATATTTGATATATACATAGAGTTTTTATAACAACTGAAGTTAATGCAGTGTTTTATAATGATTCTGCCTGTGTAACTCTTCCCTGATAAACTGAGTTTTTCCTCCCTGTGGGAAGCTTAATGCCAGCAAGAGAAGAGTAAACACAGTTGTATTATCGCAGTTTTTCACTGCTGTTTACAGACCGAGTTCATCTTGTCAGGCGTGTTTGCCTTTCGGTAAGTTCATGAAATCCCAGATGTGCCGTTTTGTCTGGTTTCTGCTCAGCATTTGTCTCTGCATCCATCACTGCTGACTTTCATTATTTAACATAACACAGCAACTTCTGCAAAACGTTCCACACAAACACACTCAAAACACATTTTCAGGGTTTGATTCCCTTTACTCAAGGTAATGACAGAAGTTTGTCTCTTTACTGTTTACCTGAGGGCAGAAGGTCTGTGATTAATGATCGTACATAATAAACTCTGTCGCTGTGTAAACAGATCCAGCCCCATCAGAAAACTAAATACCTGCTTCTCAGGCTGCTGGTGAGCAGCTTCGTCTGCAGCAGCGACTTGGTGGATGTTAAAGCTGTTTAGGTTTCACAGATATTCAGTCCAGCTTCGCTTTAGTCGCCTAATGACTTGACCGTCTTCCCACCTCTTTAACTTTCATTCTGCATTAAACTGATGTAACCAAGTGAATCACGGTATAGAGAGTTTAAAGCAGTTACTGTCGTCCAGGGAATTTTGTCATTTAGTGATAAATACAACTAAAGTTTTCAAAGATACAAGTTGGAGTCTTAAAAAATGTGGAATGTGATGCAGTCTACTCTAGAGGTGTCCAAAGTGTGGTCCGGGGGCTGTTTGCAGCTCTCTGGAGGATTTTAGGCGGCCGCCCAAGCTTTTTAAATACATATTTTCTTAAAAACAAACAAAAATGCATTCTCACTTATTAACAAAACGTATGAAGTTTAATTGAGTAATTAGAAGCACAGACATTTATCAAGTCAACCCAAAAAATGTAGAAACTGAACATGCAATCATGTAAAACTTTTGTGATCCATTTTCTAAACATTTTGCTCCTTTGAATAAAGTGTAACTTTTTTAGTTTATTACTGAGGAGATGTAACAAAAGAAAGTTTGTTTCAAAAACGTTCATTCTCTTTATGACTTGCAGAACATTTGGACGCCTCTGGTTTGCTAAACAAGGTTCTCAGGGGACTCAGAAGATAAACTGGCCCCCAGCGTCACACGTCCTCCACCTTATTTAAGAGTTTTCTACATGTTCATCATCTCCTTCAGTGTTTGCTGCTCTAAAACCTCATGTCTCGATCTGAGTTTCTTTTTACCGCCTTGCACCGTCTGTGGGGACAAAATAAAAATGTCTCCTTGTCCAGCCAAGCAAAATGGACCTCAAGTCACTGATTACTAATAAATCCTAGAAACTCTGAGTTACAAAAAAAGTACATATAAACTAGAAATGTCAGTTTTGGATTTATTTCAAATGGTCTCAATGCTTGTCTCACCAGTGGTTTTATTAAAAAACTAAATTACTTTTTCATCCACAACTGTGGTGTAGAGGAAAGGAGGAAGGAAGAAGCTCTTTATTAGAGAAAGAAATGTAAAATGAAGAAAATTTTATTTTAATACCGTACATTCATTTTTTAGAAATATTATACTTTAATCACCAGACACTTTCCACAAAGAGGATAAGCCAACAAAATGTTGTTGCTTAAGAAACTAGCTGTTCACAGAGAAGTTCAATTATTTTTTAGCTAAACTTTTTATGAAATTTGTATGTAAAAATGTTTTTTTTGTTGCATTACTGTGATAAAAAGACAATTTACAAATCATTTGGGTCATAGATTGTTTTCTATTTTATTAGCCTTTCTTGACTTGTGGTCCAGGGCCGAGGAAAATCATTTCCAGAGCCACAAATGGCCCCCGGGCCACACTTTGGACAGCCCTCTCCACAGAATACATTTTCTCAAACCGAATTGCTGCTGATGTAACAGATTCTTGTTTTCTTTTCCATCAGGTGTCAAACCTACAAAAGACGCTAAAGGCCAGCGCTGCGTCTCCGTCCTCAGGCCCCGCCCCCGCCGGAGCAGCGTCCAATCAGGACGCAGATCAGCCAGCCGAGCCTCGGGACCCCGCCTCCTCTCAGGAACCACGACAGCCGGGCAAGAAGGCTTCAAAGGTCAAAGGGTGAGGACTCCGACGTCAGCCTCCTTACTTTGTGTCGACTGGCAGTGTAATAATTCAAACTTCTGAGTTGTTTTAGATTTAAAGTGCATCTTTTCTCCCAAGGCTCCACAAATTGAACTTGAGCGGCCTTGCAGAGCGATGATGTTTTATTCAGAACAAACTCAGTTCTGTCTTTTCAATCAAGTCTCGCTCTTTTTATTGTTACGGTTCAGAAAACTGGAACAAAAAGCAGCATGTGGTGTTTTTTTATTTCGTTAAATCTCTCTTTATTGAGATTTATCCGTCCGTTCCTTTTGTTTTTACTTTAATACGTCTCTTCTTTTGCCAGGCTTAAAACACAACAACAATGACGATCAAACCAAGCACTAAATTAAAGCGATCAGTTTAGAAAAACAAATCCCCAGAAGAATCCATTTCTGTTGTTTTTTTTAAACGGTAAAAATAGAGCTGGTGATTGAAGTCTGCATGAACTACTTTGTTGTCAGATACTCACCAGTGTCTGCAGTTATAACGCCGTTCTCCTGCTCTGCCTCCATCCAGCCGTATTACCCACGGCTAATTTTACATCGGTCCCGGATTGTAAAATGTCACTGGATACACAAAGAGCCGTTTCTCCCTCTGGTGATCAGCCGCGGTTTATGTTTGCCTGCCGAACAGAAAGCCGGCTGCTAACATTTGAGCGAAACACAAGAGTCCTCCCTGTGATTTCCGTCTTCAGAGCTTCATTCAAACGGAGAGCCAAATTAATGATAACTTAACCTCAATCCTCAGATTCAAATAACTTTTAAACCTTCGTTTTTTAAATAAATCCATAATTCAGTGGTTATAATTAGACATTTTACTAGCCAGATTTTGTATTAATCCTCTCAGATTCACTCCAGTTAAAACTGCAATGTGTAACTTTAATGAAAATATGTTTTTACATTTCAGTTAAAACCGTCTTGTGATAGTTTATGAGACAAATAATCTGTGAAAAAGTCAATTTCCAACCTCTTCAGATGAGCTACTAACCCTGAATAAACGCACCAATCAGAGACAGGAGGTGGGCCCTAGGGCTGTCAATCAACCTCATGTATACGCTGCTAAAGGTGTTAATGATGGACAAACTACTCACCTTTACACAAAGAAAAGTTTATCTACAGTCAATAGTGGCTATGCTAACTTGACTGAGCTTTTACAGCAGGCTATGCTAGCTGCAGCGCCACATGAGATTGTGATCGACAGCACTAAGGCCCGTCTCCTCGCTCTGATTGGTTGTTTCTAGTTCCCACTAAGAGAAGTTAGATTATCTGTCTCATGGTGTCAGTTCCAACAGATATGTAAAGAAATATTTTTTTATAAAAGGGACACACTGCAGCTTTAAAGGAGACTGAATATCGATGTGAAATATTTTAACATCTCTGCATTCAGGTTGCATCAGTTCTGTGGATTTAATCCCCTTAAAGCTGCAGTACGCAACTTTTACAAAAAAAAATTACGCTATTTTACATACTCATTGAAACTATCACCATGTTGTGACAGAAATCATGCATTTCCTCCACCTCTTCCCTGAGATACTAATGCTGTCTGAATAAACGCACCAACCAGAGCCAGGAGGCGGGTCTTAGGGCTGCCAATCAACCCTCAGGATTCGCTGCTAAATGTGCTAATGATGCACAAACTCAGTTACATTAAAACAGTTATTGGTGCTAAACTAATTAAACTGAGCATTTTACAACAGGGTACGCTAGCTGCAGCACCACATGAGATTGTGATAGACAGCGCTAAGACCCGCCTCCTCGCTCTGATTGGTTGTTTCTAGTTCCCACTGGGAGAACATAGATGAGCTCAGGTTTGTCATGGATTATTTGTCTCATATTGTCACAACATGGTGGCATTTTCAACAAATGTGTAAAAAAAATGTTTTTATAAAAGTGACATTGCAGCTTTAAAGCAGATTGAATATTGATGTGGAATATTTTAGCATCTTTGCATCCAGGTTGCATCAGTTCTGCTGTTTTTTCCCCCCTCCTTAAAAGCAGAATTATATAAATAAACCTGAAACTAAGCATCAACTGGGTGAGTTTTGTTTTAATTGGCTGTGTCCCAAACAGGCTGCGTGGGAGCGGAAAGATCTGGTCCAAGTCCAACTGAGGCGGAGGGATTAGGACGGGAGGACGGCCGCACTGATGGACACTCGCTGATTTACGGCTCGCTGACGGACGGACGCACACATACCTAAAAACGATGCGAGCCATTCTTCATGGAGAGCAGCCACACACCTTCACTGGAAATTGTTGTCAACAAATGAACCGCCTGCGGGGCGAACGACGCAGGCGCTTGGTCCGCTCCTGCTCAGACTGCCGGTGTAAATAAAAACACTCGAAACACACGAGGACAGAACCGTCTGCGGTAGCAATCCAGGGCCTTTGACCGGAAACAGGATCCGTGTGTTTAAAGGTGTAACGTTTGTCTGTGTCGTTTGGTTCAGATTAATTCTCAGTTGATTTGTTTTCTTTCTTTCTTTCTCTCTGCTGGGTTGAAAACTTGTGTAAGAATCAGAATATAAGTTGTCGGGAAATAAAAAAGCTCACTATTCATCTCGGCTGCCTTATTAATGTCACTTCTTTTATTAAATGTGCCTCTCTGGAGGCTGAGCTACTAAATGTTAACTCGCAGAAGGGGGGCTCCCCGATTAGAGGTCAGGTCGTTAATTAGGGCGTGTCCCCAGCGGGATTAATGCGTTACAGAGCCGAGGCTTCCCATCCGCAGACACGCATACGGCAAGCGCATTCAGATTTTATAGCAGTATGTTTGGCCCAGTCTGTTTCTGTGTCTGAGTTGCTGCCACTCTTCTTTGTACCTCCATCAGGATCAGATTGCCTCCATCATGCCGCCGTCGCCGTCTCCTCCTCGCATCATCCTCCCTTCATCCTGCGTGACGTTAATGATGGCAAATGGTTGACCAGAGGTGACAAGAAACCAGACGGGAAAATTATCCTGTTCCATTTAACCCGCCATCTTCCTAAATTCCCCCTTTCCTCCGTCATCCTGCCTCACCTCTATAAATAGACGTGTTAATTTCAGTCGGCGTGTCGAGCTTCATTTTTTTTTCTTTTTCACAACAGTGGAGCTGTGACTTTTAGCAGCTGTACACCTCTAGAGGTGTCTGACAGAGAGAGGGTGCTGACCTCCACGCTCATCCACATTGAAGCTGAAATTCTTCACACTGTGACCGAAAATCTCAAAATATTTCATCAGAATTTTATGATAGAAGTTATGAAGCGACTGAATTGTTTTTACACGTGAAAATTAAAAAGGTGTGACGTTTTTCGCCCTCCGTGGATCAATACTAAAGTTTGTATCTAAAGACAAAAACTTTTAATTCCTGGAGCTCAGTGAACATCAGTTTTCACGTCTTACCACAGATTCTTAGTTGGATTAAAGTTTGGACTTTAACTAGGTCACTCTAACACATAGACATGCTTTGATCTAACAGACTTTCCTGCAGGAAGATTTATCTCTGTCTCTCTCTCTGTGTCTGAGTTTTGGTAATTGGATGTTCCCACCAGAAACCAGTCGGGGGGGAAAGTTGTTTAATTTCAAAAAAAGAGAAAAAAGTTTTTCTTTGTGATCAAAAACAGCAGAAATTTGGAATTTGGTTTTATTTCACAACAGAGAAAAAAAACTGCACCTTTAAAAAAAACATTGAACTACAACACAAGTGTTTCAACTTTTTGGTGAAAAAAGAGAAACCAGAATTAAAATAATTTGATTATTTTTTTTGTTCGTATTTAAGAAACAATAATTGTACTCTTTCATCTTCAGCACATTAAATTACAGTAATTGTTTTATTGACAGGTAATTTAATAGAAAAGTCAAACTTTTAGGCATTATTTTTCATTCTTGTGTGTACAGAAGAAACGGCGCCCCCTACAGTCAGTACACAGTAAGTCAATAGATTCCCATAGAAGCGACATTAAAACAAGGAAATACAGAAATTTTGTTTTTGCTTCATTTTACTGGTTCATGCTTAATTATTCATGAGACTAAAACATAAATGGCTGCAATTAACTATTATTTTAGTTATCGACTTATTTGTCTAACGATTAAATATGAAACAAATGGCACATTCAACTGATTTTTCACTGAAGCGTAATAGAATATTAGAAATACATTAAAATATGTAAAGAAATTATTTGATTAATTTTTTAAAATAGGAAAATATATGTATTTTTTGCCTTAAATTGGAAAGTTTAATCTATTTCTTCATGACTTAACGTCAGGACAGCGTAGAGCTAATCTGTTGACTATGTTTTGGATTAACCAATTAATAATTGAATTAAATAGCAAATGGTGTCTAATATGAGATTTAATTTTTTTACCAAATTTGAACGGGTGAAGCTAAATTAATGACACTTGAGTTTTGAGTTGAACATATTTACAGACAAAGGTTGGTTTTTTATTTTAAATGCAGAAATGTGTGTATTTTTGTACAGTTTTGGCTTAAAACAGCTCTGAGTGCTGGTTTTTCAGTCTGTTTCCTCAAGTTAACGATTAATCCATTAATAATTTGCTGACAATTATTTCAGTAATCGATTAATCGTGATTAATTTGATTAATCGTTTCAGCCCCTTCTGGTTTCCAACATCCTTCACTGTGTCGTCATGCATGACATTTTGTGCAAATATTTTTGTTTTTCTTTATTTCACATCCTCACAGCATGATGCTGCCATCACCAAGCTCTCCACTGTGTTGGTCTGTCTCATAAAAACCGATGAAGAAAAAGCTCTTAAGTCTGTAAATGTGAGACGTTCTTGGGGGAGTGAATACTTTATGCATTAAATCTCCCCAGAGGAAGCCTGGCGATCCATTTTAACGCCGATTGATCAGTGAATTGCCCTGCGGAGATGTAAACACTCGCTGCACCAGCAGGACTGGTGGAGAATCTCAGAACAGCCGATGGCTTTCCTCTTCCTGTTCCCGCCCTGATTTTATTGACATTAGTTTGAAAAACTATACACAGAGGAAATTCCTGCTTAGCACCCTGTTAATCTTGCTAAAGCGAGAGGAATCCATATGAGGTGAGGAGATAAGGAGTCACATTATTCTCCTCTCCCTTTCAGTGGCTGCAAACGTGATTGGCACATGCAGGACTTTTTAACGCCGAGACTAAAGGTTTAAAAATCGATGCAAAGCGCCGGACTAAATGCTCCTACTTCAGAGAGACAGATTAGGATACATGTGTATCTATTAAAATTCACAATGTAAGCTTTATCCCCCCCATAAAGCATGGAGGATTGCGCAGCTCCTTGGGGAATTTGTTCAGCATGCACAGAAATAAACAGACTCGGAGCTAAAATGCCAGTGTTGAGTCTTTATTCAAGTTACATGGAACAGAAAGACCAAATCCATACGGGAATGCTACGAACGACCACAAGACTGGATATCTGAAGTGTTGCACGAGCTACCATGAAACCACCAGTACGACATCTGAAGGAAATGGTTTGACTGGATTCACTGCTTAAGAAAGGTTAAAGGTGACCTATTATGCGTCCTTGAGCAGGTTGGGGTTGGTTTATGGGCGATACAAAACATGTTCATTACATTTTTTGCTCAAAGTCATTTTTAGATAATGAGATTCTGCTCAGTTCTGCCTTGAGATGTTTAATTTAGGGGCTCCTGCCACTTTAAATACAAATAAGACGCTCCTAGTCAAGCCCCCAGCTCAATATCTAGTCACAGGTGAAAATGGCTGAAAACAGGTTACACATCTATGAAAAGCAGAAGTGGAGCCTCCAGCCCAGTCAACAAGAATGCAGAAAGTGGTTTCTGGATGGTAGTAGTAAAATCAGCTGACAAAACGTGTTGGAACGCCACTTGGGTTGCTAGGTAACGGGTCTGGGCTTGACTGGGGTTGCTAGGTAACGTACTGTGCCCGCTGTTTTCAAAATAGCTCATTTTCTAGACACCAAAAAACATTAACTTGTTGCCAGAAATCATCCGGATGTTTTTTTTTTTGTGTTTGGGCTTTTTTTTTAGAAGCACCAGAAATGGAAGTATAAAAAATATGAATTTTGCATAATAGGTCCCCTTTACCAGAAACTGAAATCTGTCTTTGGAAGCTCTCCAATAAGCAATTTTCATGTTTTCTTAGTGTTTACATGCAGATTCATCGGTGATCCTTCTTTTCTGTTTGTGCTATTTTCCTCAAAATGGCTGATGACGGAGGTTTTGCTGTCCAGATTGAGATAAAAAGCTCCCAGGAACAAGGCAAGAAAGAGAAGAAAACCAAACACCAAGATTAGTCTGAAGATCCCCAGCTGCAGTTCGCCCACTCGTTTGCATTAAAACATAAATCTGTCCTTTGTTAGGCACCGTCCAACCTCAGGAGGGGAGGGAAAAAATAGATGTCCATTCATGTTCTGAATATCTTATCTCCGCCACTGGAAGTGCGTTGTTTAATAACACATTTACAACAGTCCAGCAGGAAGGCTTGACAAAGGGGCGAATTTCAGCCAGATAATTAAGAGAACAAATCATGAGGAAAATAAAGAAAAGAAGAAAAAAAAAACAGCAAAACGCTCGGCTACATCTGCAGAGAAGAGGATCCCCCACTATTTGCATTTCAGGCCCCCAAAGCGTGGGAATAAACATCAGTTTTTGGAGCGTGACGTGTTAAACACATTGCCTGTTGGCCACAGCCTCGCCAAACGGCTCTGTGAAATACTCCTGGAGACGCTGACAACGGCCTCTTTTTCTACCATTTACTGCTGAAGAGGACTGGAAACGACAAGAGGAGTCTGCTGGATCGGCGCTGATAGCTGAGGAGGCGCAGGCAGGGCCGTCTCAGAGCGCGGCGCGGTAACAGGATGCTGCACGGCTGTTAAACTGCTTGTTGGTGAATCAGTCACGGCAGGCGGAGGCGCAGAGCCGCCGGGTAGCTCGGCTCGGCGCTCGGGGGGCCGTAGAAACAGTGGAGAAACAGGGTCACAGTGATGCACACCAAGAGAGAAATGTTCACACCGAGCGGAAGGAAGATGGAGCAGATTCTTCTCAGACCTCAGGGAAGCCGGGGAGATTTGGCCATGGCTGGATACCTGGGTTCCCTGAATTTCTTTCACAGTCGGAGAGGAAAATAAAACAGCTGCGGGTTTGTCCCCTGGTCCTGGTCCGGCAGAAATGTTTATCATACGGACAGAAAACAGTCACAGGTTCACAACTGGAATCCTGACACAGCAAGAGACAAGGCAAGAAGAAGAAGAAGAAGAAGAAGAAGAAGAAGAGGAAGGGAACACATTATGGAAAACACAGCTTCAGATGGAGGCAAATAGCTACATGTATTTATTTATTTTGTTTAATAATGTTAGTTTCTTTGTAATCATTGGTATAGTTACTTCAGATTAGCTTTTCTTCATGGGGTTCGGGTTTATTTGCAACTAACGATTATTTTAGTAATCAATTATTCAGACGATTAATTGATTAATCAGATAAAAAATTGTCACATTTTGCAGATTTCTCATTTACTACTTAATTCTTCTTACGCAATATTAGAAATACATTAGAAGATGCAATAAACAAGTAATTCAATTCCTGTTTTAAATAAGAAAATAAATGTTTCACTGCCTAAAATGCGATACTATAGCATTTCTTTAGTGTACGCTTGACTATTTGTAGATTAGTTGATTAATCTTTGAATGTATCAATTGATAATTTGCTAGCAAAAGTTGCTTTAAATGAGATTTTGAGATTCACAGAATTTGAATCAGGCGAAGCTAAAAGCTCCTAAAAACTTTAAGAGTATATTTACCAAGTTTTTTAATCTTAAATACCAAATGTATATATTTGTTGTACAGTTTTGGTTTTATTATTGCTCTGAACATTTTCAGCAAATTGCCTTTTTTTGAATGAATACTCCAGTTAACAATTAATTGATTACTAAATTAGTTGACGATTATTTGAATAATCGATTAATCTGATTAATCGTTTCAGCCCTATTTGAGGAAAATGTATTTCTGTAGTTTCAACATTTGTAGCAGATCCAGAACTAGACAGTATGAATATAAATAAATAAATCAATAACAACATAAATCTGGACAGACATTGATCAATATTAATAGAAAATATGTCTGATAGAATACTCAATAATTCCACTGAACTCAGGGTCGGAACCGCACAGCATTCTGGGAGATGTAGGCAGAGGAAAGACGCTAGCTGATCAACTAACTGGCTCGTTCTTTGTTTACCTAGCAACAACCTGCTGGGTAACTTATGGTTACCTAGCAACGACTTGTTGAGTAACTGGCGCAGCAGCAGTTTAAGGAGCTACTTAAAAATAAAAAAAACAGCAGTTTCAGATATTTAAAACAAAAAACTAATAAATAATTATTGATATTACTGACCAATATGAAACGCTACTGTTGGGATATATTTGTCAGCCATATTGTCGTAATGCTTAAAACGGAGGATCGTGTAGATGAGACGTAAAATTGATGATAAACGTTTGTGTGTTTGTATCTTGCAAAAATAAAAGAATTAAAAGTTTGAAGCCGAAGAGGAAGGAGGCGTGAAGGCCTGAAGCTGGTGTGGATGGAGAGCCGCGTCCCTGGGGACGGAGGGGAGGCCGATGGGCGGAGGAAGGAAGCAGCAGCAGCACTAGAGAGAGGCTCTATAATTACCCTGATTGAGATTAACTTAAAATACCCTTGAACAAAAGCATCATTTCATGGAAGGTGGCTCGGCTCGGCGCCTCTCTCTCAGGCGCCAGATGACTCATCTGGGGAGTTTGAAACACTGATACATCTAACAGCAGCACCGACACTCCAGGCCTCGATGTCCTGCAGAGAACAGCGCTGTACGGCCCAATTATGCTGCATATGCAAGCGCTCGCAAACTGAACCCCGGACGGAGTCCCGGGCCTGGCCGTGCGGGGCCGTGCGGGGCCGTGCGGGGCGGCTCGTTACCTCTCCCTGTCCGTGAAGGAGGAGGCGGTGCTGTGCAGCGTCTGCCTGCTGTCCTCGGATGCAAGGGGACGGGGGAGGGCGAGGGACAGGGGGGGCGCCACGCCACGGGAGAGCGGGGGCGGATGCTGGGAACAGCTGCGATCGTAACTGGGAGAGAAAGCAGAAGAAGAAGAGGAAGAAGAGGTGGAGAGAAACAAAGAAACATGAGAGCAGATCACGAGGAAGAAAGAAAGAGAGAGGCGATAAAGTCAGAGAGCATCGAGAACATTGAGTCGCTTAGCATCAGCGAGCACATTATCCTGCCACTGTGAAGGAGAAAAACATGGAACTCATTAAAACACTGACAGTGCTGGGAGGAGGAGGGAGAGGAGGAGGAGGAGGAGGAGGAGAGGGAGGAGGAGGAGGAGGAGGAGGAGGAGGAGGAGGAGGAGGAGGAGGAGTAGTAGGATGATGATTAATAGTAGGAGAAAAATGAGTAGGATGAGGATAAGGAGTAGAAGAAAGAC
>CAEGAF010023790.1:0-11703 GCA_903067075.1 Micropoecilia bifurca
GTGTGTGTGTGTGTGTGTGTGTGTGTGTGTGTGTGTGTGTGTGTGTGTGTGTGTGTGTGTGTGTGTGTGTGTGTGTGCGTGTGTGTGTGTGCATGTGAGTGTGCGTGTGTGTGTGTGCGTGCATTAAATTGTGTCCTTTGTACACAACATGTGTGCTTTATAAAGGCCTGTCTTTTAATCTGCCCTCAGGACATTATCGGATCATCTCAGACAAATGGAGGTTCTGAATGTAACACTTGACATATCTATATTTCATTCAGTGTTCAAGGATCATTTTAAAGCAATGTAAAAAAGATCAAAAAGTAGAAGAGACCTTGATAAACTTTCTATATGAGGTCTCAATACAGTTGATGTCCTGATAAAATGTATATGCATGAATGCATGTACTTTTTGATATCAAATCTTTACCTTCACTTAATTCGATATATGATGTGTCTCTCATTGTTTTCTAAAACCCAACCAAAGAGATAACTATGTGTAGAAATATCCAGAAAAAACAGCAACTTCTTTAGGATTAAAGCACAGCTTGTACTGTATATTATAAAAACGACTGTACTGTCAAAGTTTGATTTAATCAGTCCATTTTACAGCAAAAGTAAAAGGTTTCACTTTTTTTTTCTTTCTACATAAACAATAACCTACAATAACCATTGTACTATCTGAACAATTATGCATCAGTTAGTAAAGAAAGCATCGAATACAACAATGTGCCACCATCTTTCCGTAGCCCGTAACGCTCACAGACCCACGTTTTAAACAGCACCTGAATTCTCATTATACATTTATCTCATTGTTAATGTTTTTTTTTAATTATTCACATATTCTTTTTATCTGAGCAGCCATCATGTGATTGCTTTTGGCTCCATTTATGCAGCTGAACACATTCGGCTTTGTGAAACGGTCAAGAGGAGCATAAAGACGCTGTAAATGACTAAACGCTTCCGGATCTGAGGCTGGGAGCGTGTTCAGCACATCTGTGCATGAATAGCACAGAGGGAGGAAAACCCGAGTGTCCTGCTTGTGCGTCCCTCACTCATTCTGCTCGGTTTGAGATCCATGCGGTCGTTGGTAAAAAAACAGCCAAAGAGTTTCAGTTTTGTTATTTAATATTGCATATCTGCCATTAATATAAGGAATTTTATTCTCTCTCTATCTTTGAGAAGATTGTTCACTGTTTTGTTTAAGGATTTTCTGGAGAATTTTGTCCTGCAGTTAGTCTGGTTTTCTACCACAGTCCAAAAAACATAACAGGGAGCTTAAGTGGTCTCTTGTGAATTGTCATTAGTTGTGGATGAATACATTTTCCGGGCTTTATTGAGCTTAATAAGAGTGTGTCTGATTACTTATTTAGTGCTTTTACCATTGCGATGAATGAAGTTTTAATATTTATTGCATTGTCATAAGCTACAGCCATTTTGCTTTTCAAATGGATAAAACAGATTATTTTTAGCATCCCATGTAAACCTTCAAACAGAAACAATCAGACTTGTATCTGATATATTTAGAGTTCACATCAAAATGCAGCTTTTTAATTGCCTATTATTACAAATTTTTTTATACTTTTTTTTTTTTAAATATTTGTAAAATGTCAGAGGTAAATGGTGTTTCTTTTCTCTTATCTGTAAGTTAATGTAGACTTTGAAACCAAAGCCAGAGAAGTAAAAGTCCAGTACAACTGAGATCTCGTCATGCTGAGGTTACTTTTGTTCCTCAGGTACCTTTAATGCTAATGTCGGATTAGAGCCTAGTGCTCTTAGTAGCTCTAACCTGGCTGGACAGGTTAAGGAGTATCGGCCAGATCGTGTGCGCTGGCTGAATTTTGTGAACTAACCTTACTAAGATAAAAAAGAAAACACATAAAACAGTGTTACAAAATCACAAAAAAGAAAAAAAATGGGTCTTGTCCACGTGAGGAGCCACGGGGCCAACTCAGTTCTGTCAAGCATAAAAATTAACATCGGCAGATGGAACAAGGTGACATTACGCAAGGGAAGAGAGATCAGACAAACAACAGTTTAGATGAGAAACTTCAACCTTGCCTAAAAATGAGAGGAATTAAAGAAATGGTAACATGGTGGACAGAGGAAACTGACTTAGCGTGGCCAGGGGAAAGGTAAGAAGGAACGAAAGCAAAGCTGACAGGGGAGCCCGCAGGCAAGGAACTAGGCTATACTTGGATCCAGCAGGAGAGGAGGGCACAGGACTGGGATGGCTAAAGAACTGCTGTCAGTGACCCATTCTACAAGGATGTAGATCAGCTGTTGACAGTGGCTGAGGTATTTGGTTTAGTTATGACCTCAGAAGAAATAGTTTCGACTGACAGTAGAATTGAGTTCCCAGTCTGAAGCTAAAAAATGTGCAAATTTCATTAATTAATTCTTCGACTGCCTTACATTTCCTTCAGGTACTTTCTCGGTTGTAGTGTTTGTGTTGAGAACTATTGAAGTAGTTGGTGTTGGTCAACCAATCAGAATCAGTCTTTAAAGAACATGTACGCACATTTCAGGCAAACTAATGAGATTTTTATTTTCTTTCCGATAACATTTCTCAGACTTATTGGAGAGTAAATATCTCCTGGCTGAAGCTCTTTCAAGTTCAAAGAATCAACAAAACATTTTTATTGTTTTATACACTTACTTGTCTTATCATTAAAAAAAAAAAGATTTTAAAATGTTTATGTCAGAATGACACCATATGTGACATATATCAGAATATGTTGACACATGGAGACTGATCTTAACACTTTCAGGGTAACACACACACATTCATATCGTTATTGCTCAGGATGCCACTCGTCAAATCTAAAACATTCTTTACAACATTTTAAAGGAATCTAAAGAAAAGCAGTTCTTGTGGATGAATGTTCTGATCTGGTGTTTTTGATTCAATCTCTGATGGCTCAGAAACAATGTCTTATAAATTTCTGTTTGTTTGGGAGGAGTGTAATCTAATTACCAAACGACAACATCCTGCATTTCCCACATCATCTTCACTGGATTTTTTTTTATCTGCAGCTTGCAAACATTACATTTCACCAGTATTACTGACACATCTGTTTGGGAGCATGCAGAAGGTCCATTACATTTTTGCCACAAGGAGCTGAATGTTTTTGCACCTCGGGGGCCAGACTGGAACTCCCTTCAGCAAGCAGCCATCCTTGAAATGGGAAAATCTATAACCCGTTTAATTCTGTTCTCTGTAGATCACAGCCTTCTCTCCAAGTGACATGAGAAGGCCTGCAAGTAGCGGTGACCTGCAAACAACCTTCCCCCGTCCTTTCTGCAATATTGAAATAAACAATAACTCTTACGTTGTCCAGTTCGCAAACACTGTTTTCTTCTGTCTAAGCACTTTAGTATTTGAGTTTCACAATGCTACTACATTTATATTTAGACATGTATTTTTATTTCAGCATGCTTGGCCAAATAGTCAGTACTTCTCAAGCATTAATTAATAGCTTTTTATAATCTACACCGGATTCCTCATAGTCCTTGCAGGAATAAGCAATCTGTGGAGTTGTCCGTCTGCTTTTCTCTTGTTTGATTAACGTGGTTTGAGCCACAAGCTGTCAAAAAAAATAGATGCATTAGGATGATCACCTTTTCAATTAAAAGGAAAACATTTCAAAACTTCATCCTCAAGGGATGCAGTCACATTCTTAGTCACTCTGGCTCACAGCAGCCTGCCCTTTAGAACTATTCAAAGACTAAAAAGATGAATGAGGCAGATTCCTGGCAGGGACTCATTGAATTTCAATTTACTGGATGGCTCCGTAGGTTACATAATGCCAAACATGGATTCCACCCCCCACACCCCCACCTTACTGATTAATACTGCTTTCAAGGTCCTATAGCATCCTGGATGCAATTTTAACCAAGTGTTTTGACCGCTAAAAATATGAAAGAAAAAAAAAAGAACTAAGCCAATTCATGAGTCATGCTTCTACTTTTTTGGTTAAAATTTAGACCAAGTACTCCGGTTTCCTCCCACAGCCCAAAGACATGACTGTCAGGTTAATTGGTCTGTCTAAATTTGCCCTAGGTGTGAGAGTGTGTGTGCATGGTTGTTTGTCCTGTGTGTCTCTGTGTTGCCCTGCGACAGACTGGCGACCTGTCCAGGGCGAACCCCGCCTCTCGCCTGGAACGCCAGCTGGAGATAGGCACCAGCAACTCCCGACCCCACTAATGGACAAGGGTGCAAGAAAATGGATGGATGGATGGATGGATTTAGATCAAGTTGTGTGAGACTTTTGGTGACATTAAATGAGAAATGTAGAGATGCTACAACATTTTAGGACTTTTTTTAACCTGCCATTGTTGTCGACACGTTTATGCGCGTGTAACGTTCTTTCTGAACTTCTGCTCTTCAGCTTCCTGCTCTTGTTGTCCTACGTGTCACTGTGGCCTGAAGGCAACTCCTGCCTGATGATATCAGCGTGGCGTGAATAAGTAGGCCACTGATGTGACTGTCAGCTGTGTATCAGTTGTATAGATCTGTCCCCCTATTAATCTGGGGACAATAAAGCAGATTGCTACTGTGAATCTGTGAATGGGGGTGTAAACGTAAGCGCAGATATACAGCAAAAACTCCCTGTGTGCTGCTCTTAATCACATCAGTGAGACAGACAGAAGGGAGCAGATAAGGAGATGAGAGACCGTCACCGTGAAGTTTAATTAGGTCTGGCTCACTCACCTTATAGTCTCTACAAAATATGACGAGTAGATATCACTGTCCTTTTCTTTGTGTCATTGGCTTTTCCAAAGAACTGAAAATGTTCTAAAGATTTTTATTTTGTTTTGACATTTTGACAAAGTTTCTTTTGTCACTCTTTTGACAAAGTGAAAATCATGTTCTATGGCTTCATTACATGAGGAGGGAAATATTACAAGCTTTTATTTCTTGAAATAAAACCAAAGATTCAGTGTCAGAAAACTAGAAGATTACAAGATCAATATAAAAAAACACATTTTAAAGAGAATTATCAGGCTTTTATAAAGTATGTTCATTTCTATGAAGTATATACTTTTTTGGGCCTTCATTTTGCATTAATTTGCTATTTGCAACTTATATTTTATATTCATCATCAGCAACAGCAACTTTATTAAAGACACAAATAGGTCCATAGACAGATAATTTAAGAAAATTTAAAAAAAGAAACAATCACATAAAAAGATAATAATCACATATTATATGCAAGTCACTGACTTACCAAAAGGCTAGACTGCCAGTGATTCCACATTGTGGACTTAAACCTGACTGAGCTTTGTGAAATATCTGTTAGTATCTGAATGATGTTTGTAGAAATCTTACAAGATAGAACCAGACTATTATCAAGGCAGAATTACATCAAATGATTTGCAGATATTTTATTAAAAATATCTGCATTCATGTCGCCCACAATTAAAAATAGATATTACTACTAAATGCCACATTTATTTGTATTTTTAGGATTCTAAATTTGCTGACCAACCAAATACTGTCTTGATCCAAATATCACACAAATTCACTTAGTAAATATGTAAATATGAGTAAATATGAGTAAATATTTAGTAAATATGAAAAATGATGAACTAGAACTACAATTGAGCATGCAAGACAAGAAAACTGACTTTCTTAGGTGATGAAGACATCTGAAATCACGCTTTATTTTACAAGGACCATGTTAGTTCATGAAAACATGAGAAAACATCCCTGCTGTGACGTTCCAGTCACAATTTATTTTTGTTAAAGTTTGTTTTCCTTATTACTTGCGCATTGTTTGCTATTTTGTTTATGATATAAACTCTTACTACTGTTAATTTTTGCCTCACATGATCAATATCCTCCGTTCCACAAACTGTATAGAGCAACAATTATAGAACAGCTTGTAAAGGGTAACCGGACGAGTTTAAAACTATATTTGAAATGTATTTATTTAAGCGTCGTTCTCTCATAGACAGTAACAGAATATCATTTAGGGATTCAGACACGTAATTTGCCTGCGTTATTCGTTAATCCACATTTCCCTATCTAGACGGCACAGATCTATGGCCATTCAGTCGTGCCTCGACAACGTCGGGAACGCGCATGTCAGGATCGCTGCAGAGATCCTGCTGCCTTGGCTCTCACGATCAATCGTGAGGATGGTGTCGTCCGCGAGCGGCTACGGACGCCTCGCTTTTTGCTTTTAAAACAGATGTCGGGAGCCGACGAAGTCGCATGAAAAACGGACTCTAATACCTCCGGAAGCCGACTGTCTGTGGAGGAAAAAGACGCCGCTGTCAAGACCAAGGACAACGCTAACATTACTGATGGAATTCCCAGTCGTTGCTAGATGGAGAAACCGAAAGGGTGGACTCGTTATAAATAATTAAAGACCACATCTGCTGCTAAAATAGAAGGGAAAATGCATCTGCACCAGGTGCTGACGGGAGCGGTGAACCCTGGAGATTGTTGCTACTCGGTGGGGAGCGTCAATGACGTTCCCTTCACGGTGAGGCGTTGAATTTTCTTGCTGTTTGCACAAAATGACAGTGGTTCGGGCTAACCACCGACTAGCTTAGCTGGGACAGTTCGCCAGCTGACGCTTTTACGTTCACCGCAGACGAGGCTGGCGAGTGAGCTAAGGCACCAGCTAGCCGGGTTACCTTAGCAGAAGTGCCGCACCGACATATTCCCAGAGTCCAAGACTACAAGTAGCATCCTAATCACATCCCCTTTCTGATTTACTCCCACGGCCGTCATTGATAAGCTAAATATGCTGCGAGTGATATGTTATCGCATTGAGCAACCCGAGACATAATGGGCACTCAGGTGACCTTTAGCTGCATCTTAAAACGTTACAATTACCGCAAGGGAATCCCTTTTTTTGCGCAGCCATAAGGTTATTGAGGAAACATATTTACTACGGGACAAACTCCGACTAAATAATGAAGCTGGGCGGTGCAATTTTACCGAGAACGTGTGTTTGACGTGATTCTACAGCATTGTATATTCTTGTATGTGGTCGTTGCTCAGGCTAAGCTTGCTACCATTTGGCGTTAAATCCTCCTCACGGATCTTTAGCTCGCTGTCATCCCAGCATCAGCTGCGCCTGCCGTGACGTAGAGAGCCATATATGGATACATGCGCTAAAAAAGCCTGAATGGCACCGTTTGTCGTTCAGATTCAGAATATTGTACATTTTAACCCAACTCTGTCCACCACAATTTTTACACGCATGACTCAGAATATAGACGAGTATTACCGAAAAGTATGAGTTATTTATATCTTAGATGCTGGTGAAGGACACCAGTCATTCAGTAACCTGTTTGTAAACATGCTGATTAAACAAAAAAAAAAAAAAAACACACACACACAAAAAAAATCAGTGTTTGTGATTTGTTGACCCCTTTAGGTTGTGAAAATCAATGTGTCAGTCTGTGGTCTGGCAGCTTCCCAAAATGACTGTGTGCCTCAAGTAGATAGCACAGAGAAGCCAAATCAATATTCCATTTTGTGCAGTGGGTGATGGCAAAAATCTACAGTCTCTGGTATGCAACGTGCTCCTACTCCCAACACACGTTGGCATTAAGTGGATCGGTCCAGGCAAAGCATTGAGATAAGGAATGTAAATAACAAAATGGAGGAACTCTTGAGTCTGCTGGGTTACGAATACCTGTATGAGGCGTATGGAACATCTTGTAAGGGAGAAAAAAAACTATATCTTGAAATACTGTTTTGCTAAATGATCTGTATGAAATATTGAAGGTAGCCTGTGTTGTGCCAGCTTGCATGACTTGAATCTGCTGAATGTGTTTTGGAAAATTTTCAGCAGCTTTCTAGCACAACAGCAAACACAGATGAAATTGTGTCGACTTGTTCCTGAAACGCATTGCTTATGGTGTTATTTATAACATCTTTTAACATCAAAACATGCAGATGGATCGCTTTTCCTCTGCTTTTTCTGATTTTCCCCAATCTCCTGGACTATACGAGATAAATATTGTTAAACTATGGTGGGGTCTTCTCCATCCTTGCCCTAGAACCCGGTTTCTAGATGAAGGCAGTTCGAATGTGAACAGGCGGATGTTGAACCCGCGGTCATATCTGCTCAACAGCAAAGGACAGGGATGGTTGTAAAGCTAAAGCCTTGGTAGTCGCTACAGGGCCCTGATTTCTATGTCTGGTGTTTTTCTTTCTGTGTTTGAGAGGGTTATTTGAAGAGCACTAGACATCATGTCCAATGAGTTTACGCTCACACTGACCCCTAAGGCTCCTAGGCTTGACCCTGACAAAACACACACATGTATGCACACACAAATACATAGCTTACGTCGACCATGAATGGACAAGCTTTGGCAAGGCATTAGCAGTGTTTCATTGCCAGATTTATTCTCTTAGATATTCTCGATAAGAGATTTCCTTAAAGTAACACCGACAGTGAACCTTGTCTGACCTGTTAGATGGTGTTTATTTTTTATTTTTTAGAGTCTGCCTCCAGACTAGCTAAAGGCCTTTTACATTAGTAACTGAGGAAAAATAGATATCAGAAAATATAACGCTGACCAACATTTTAATACAATTTTTTTCTACAAATACGAAAAAAAAAAGATAGAAAGTGACACTTGTTTTATGAACTTGCTTTTTTTTCTTTTTTTTTCTTTCTTTTTAAAAATATGCTTGGTTTTGGTGCAGATTAATGGCACTTTCACACCAGAGTTGTTTGGATTATCTAATTCATTTGAGCAAGATTGACTGCTGTTGGAGCTCTGCTGTGGACCTAATAAACCAAACTATTTGTATGATTGATGGAAATCTGTATGACCTGAAAATTAAAGAAGTTACAGCTTTGACTCATGTAATGGATAGAAGGAAAACAAAAATCTAATTTTTAACGTTTGCCCATCACTGAACGCGACGCATGAGAAATTATCCAATTCTGTTTCTCTGTTGAATTAATTGGACTATTTGTTGAAGAACTGTAATCAACAAGACTACTGAAAGCCTCTTTTTGTTATTATTATTAAACTAAATTAAATTAAATTAATTATGGGGCTTTTGTAAATCTACTACATTTTACAGTGACTTACCTATAGCCTAAATAGAAATCACCAAAACGAATCAAAAAGGAAGACAAAATACACTTTATCTGGCAGTAATTATGGCTGAGGATTCTTGTTTTTCACCTCAATGTCGCACTTTGTGGAGTGTCTGTGTGTGTACGGAGTCTTATAGTTGGCTGAACAAAGAGGCCACTGTTAAATGTGCTGTTTGTAGGATTATTATGATGGAAAATGTTAAATAGTGTCTGGGAGCAGGTGCAGGTCTTTATGTTTAATGGCGAAAGCCAAGTCAGCTCTGCGGACACTTACCCCGTATAACTGCGAACTGAATAATGGCTGAATTTTATTTTATTTTTTTAAGGTTTATGTCTGCTTTTTTCTTACTTGATTTACAGGAATAACCCATCAAATAAAAAAAAAAAATAGCTAAGCATTTTGGGCAAGATGTACAACTTTTTATTTCTCAAAGAAATATTCTCTCGTGTGAATTTAAACTGTAACCACAATTCAAAGGTGAAAATCTGATGGAGAGGGACCAAGCGCGATTCGGATCTCGTATGCAGTTTTCTCGTCATAAGCATCTGTTTTGTTTGCTGTCATGTGACACAATAGCAAAGGCCCCAAAAGTATAACTGCACACAAAGGGTCAAAGTACAGGTTATAGGGATAAACTGTGCCTACAAGCTGACAGACCCACCACAGTTTACGACAGGACAGAACTGATCAACTATAGTCAAAATTTTACCCTCTAAACCTGCTAGTTGAGACAAACATGGAGCTCACACTTGATACTACCAGCTGTGGTTGTGGAAAATGTGTCTTTTTATGTGTAGGGAAGAGGCAGTTTTTGATGTATGAAGGCAGAAGTGTTTTATCATTCTCCTTCCTCTTATCTGTTTCCATCAAAGCACATGACTGCTTGTTGAAAACACACACACAGTTAAAAGCAGCTTCATGTTTGTCCTGTGATAGTTTACCTTCGCTATCTCTCAAAAGTCCGCAGTTTGCTGACTTTGCTTTCAAAAGTGATACGGGAAGAATTCTAAAGTAGGTAAAAAAAAATCTAACATATGTTGTTGATTTTCTTAGAGCACTATTTTTTTTCAGACAGTGCTGCTGAAAGTACAAAATTAGAATAACCTCTAAAAACCTTTTTTTTTAAATTGTTTTTGTTAACATGACGATTTAAAGTGCAGTTCCCTGTTTTGAGGCTCTGTTTATTGTTACACCATATCCCGTTGTATTCTTGCTAGATAATGCTTTTATGTTAAAACAACTTTGGGGATTTTACTGTATTTGCATTGCACTAAATAAACCTCTGAATGCTGCCTGGATCAATGACTGCTTTTGATCAAAAAAGTAGTCATTGATCTAATTTGATCTAATTCAATCAAATTAGATTTTTTGATCTAATCTTTACTTGGATCAAATACTTAGTTTTCTAGCCAAGTATTTGATTGAACAAGGTTTGATTGGACAAGTGTTTTGATTGGTTAAGGTTTTCAAAAGATATCAGAATTTCAGCTTAGGTCATTTGGAAAATAAAAACATCTGTCGATCAGTTCCATAATCTCTAAAAATATATATATATATATATATATATTTATTTATTTGTGTTTGTGTGTGTGTGTGTTTGAAAATGAATCTTTCTGTAAATATGTCAGTATTATCTGTTGCATTGTTCATTGATTAATCTGTCTTCTTTTTCTAAAGTGCTGCCCTAACGAGAAACAGAATTTCTCAAAATATAAAAGGAGTGTAATATAAAATCCTCAGAAAAATATCTGGGTAGTTAGATTTCATTTTATTTTATTTGAGCATTGCTATGGAAATGTATCTTCACAATTCTTCAGAGTACTTAACAACCAAGAAACAATGAGCAGAAATGTAAAGGTACATGATTAGGAAATGGTCTGGTCCAGGTGTACAAAGTAGGTTGTTCTGATAAAAAAAACCTTTAATAACTGCTAATAATAGGACCTTAGCTTCTCAGTGAACTGCAATCAGATATATTATTGTTTTTACTTAAGACCCAACTGTTGGTGTTAGTTTACTGAAAATTATAAATAGCTTTTATTTAAGAACATCTTTCAGTAAAAACCTGCAAATTGTCAATTTGTATTTTCTTAAGAAAAATAGATGATTATAAAATGATGTTCTAATGATTTCTCATTTACTTTTGACTTTTAAGTCTCCCCCTTATTGCTGTTTCTCACTTTAACATGTGTACTTCTTTTCCACAGTAACCAGTTGTCACATGATGTGCTAAAATGCTTTTTTGTTTCAAATCAAAGCAATGACTTGCGTGCCACAGAACTTAGGAAATATAAAACTCTTTGTTGTTGGAGCGTTTTAGTTGTGTGGGCCACAGTGTCTTTTAAAGTACAATCCTGAATCTCTACATCGTTGTGTAACAATAAAATTAACTTTCAAATGGGACCAAATTTTAAATTGACTCGTGATCCCAAAGCAATGTTTAAACTTTGAATATTTTTAACACGCCTCCTTTTGTGGGAAGAAAGAAACGATGCAAGCACACTGAAGCTCAACACGTCCAAGGAGTGAGGTGTGCCGCCGATAAACTGGGAGCTCTCATATTATACTTGTGTGTGTGTGTGTGTGTGTGTGTGTGTGTGTGTGTGTGTGTGTGTGTGTGTGTGTGTGTGTGTGTGTGTGTGTG
>CAEGAF010023799.1:0-10042 GCA_903067075.1 Micropoecilia bifurca
TTCACTTTTGATGTGTAAACTGATAATTTATGTAAAGTTCATAAAGTTGTGAGTAAAATTGGACAATTTTAAAATGTCGGTAATAAAACAAAATATTTGAATTACCTTGGGCATCTTGTGTAATTAATCTTTCCATGTAATTTCAGCCTAAAACAATGTAAGTACAGTAGTGTAGTTATGCATGTAATGTACAAAATAGGTACGTAGGAATTAACTTTCACGAATAATTAAAATTGTAGTTTATCATCAATAGCAGAAAATAAAAATTAAGTGTAATTTAAATACATTACTAATATATTAATATAATTCTGAGACAATTATTACACTCAATATAACAATTATATCAAAATATAATAAATCTTTGAAATAGTATATTTAAAAAGTATACTTAAGTACACTTGAAGTACACTTCAAGTTCTTCCAAAAAGTACATATAGTATACTAAAATATACCATTAGTAGTAATTTAATACTATTTAAATACTACTAAAGTATACTAAGCACAAAATTAGTTGTTCCAAAATAGTACAGTTTAAGTACATCAATAAAAGTATACTAAAGTATGTTAAAATTTAGTATACTAAAGTATACTTTTTTTCTTTTCACCTGGGTGGTCATGACCGAAAGAATAAGATGACGGACACAAGCGGCCGAAATGTGTTTGACCACAGGGTGACTGGACCCTTAGAGAGAGAAGCTCGGTCATCAGCTGCTGCTCCTCCACGTCCAGAGGAGCCAGTTGAGGCTCGGGCATCTGGTCAGGATGCCTCCTGGACGCCTCCCTGGTGAGGAGTTAGTGTCCCACCGGGAGGAGGGGAGACCAGGACACACTGGAGGGACCATGTCTCTCTGCTGGCCTGGGAAGCCTTGGGGTTCATGGAGGAGCTGGAAGAAGAGGAGAGGGAGGGAAGTCTGGGCCTCCCTACTGAAGCTGCTGCCCCGTCACACGACCCCGGATGAAGCGGAAGAAAATGGATGGATGGATGGACAATTGTTTTTCACTGCTTTCAATTTCTCTCTCCAGATTGCAGACTCGGCAGTCGAGAAAGAGCTAAGCTTTGTTTTAAAGCCATGAGATGCAAACCCCATGAAGGTATTTTTCCTTGTCAATTACACAAGCCATCTTGGATGTTCTTTTTTGACAGCACAGATTTAACTTTGCTCTCAGGCTCTGATAGTGTAAAGGAATACACGTTTGCAGACCTGAATCTTGGACATGAACGGGTAAGATTAATTCACTGCTTTATTTTTGATGTAGACTCAGAATCTTGTATGAACAAACCCAGGACGGTTATATGACAGTATAATGATACTTTGTTACAGGCTGAAAATATCAACTTAAGGAGAGGAAAATGTGGTAAACAAAGGCTCCTTATTTGGCTGGATAAGTTGGTGGGAAAGTAGCCACAGATCAGAAACTTTCATCCTTTAAGCACAACAGTTCAGACAAAGAACAACACCAAAACCATTGCATCATTTAATGTGACCAAAACTAACACAATTAAATAAGTGTCTTTCATATTTTTGTTTGAAAGAATTGTTGGTAAAGCTGACAGTGGAAGCTGTTTCTAGAAGGATTTTCTAACATCTTGTCTTCCTCCTTTATTTTTGAAAACACCAAAAATGGCTAATAATGATGAAGTTGGGAATACCCAGGACCACCAATGTGGGAACAGCTGGGTGTGTTGTCACCAGTCCAGACCTGAGCCCTCACACTGTGAAGTCCAGTCAACAATATTGTTTTCAAAACAGATCTGCTGGTGCAGGACAGGCCAAATTTTAAAGTTGCATACATTTTTTTTTCTATTATTTTTCTTTCAAATTGTCCTTGCGCTATGGGTGAATGACTCCACACCCCAATCACAGAATGATTTGGTTGCCAAAGCAACAAAGAGTTCAAGAAGCTGTTCTAGTGGAGAGAGAAATGTAGACACAGAGGAAGATATGGAGCCTCAAGCTATTCTACACAAACTAATCTTAAAATATATGTAAATAAATAAAATATTCTGACTGCTGTAATCTTAATTATTGTGCATAACTTTGCATTAGCTATCTGGTCTGCCAAGAAAACATGAACACATTTACAGTAATTGTAACAGGAAATGCTGTAACTGACCAGATTGGAACAAATTCATCTTTTAGGGCTAGTAACTTTACCTCCAGTTGGATTTCCACTTTCTTTTTCTCTTTCACTGTCTGGTGCACAGCTACAGGGTTTTAATTTAACCTATATGATGGTCCAAACTTGAATAGCAGATTTTGAATTTGAAATCATTTTAATATGTTCCTTATTTTCTCATTCAATCAAACTTTTGAATGATCCTGATGACAAAGTAACTATCTTCCAGAAGAAGATTATTTTCTGTTTTTATTTTTAAAATCATATGAATGAATATTCTAGATATCCAAAGAGATATTTCCCATGAAGCATGCTTTATTGTTGTATTAAGCTTAGGAGTGGCTGCACCTGGCAGCGACTCCATGTCAGTGAACTGACACATCACCAAACTGTTTAATGGAACAACAACAGGCTGGTGCGCCTGCAGACAGACGTCTCTCCTACTCTGAACTTTGTGTGTGCAGATCTTGAGTTCCTCTACACCATGTGGAGATTTCTTCTTCAGTTGCCGTCAGAGCTCAGTGTTAGAACAGGTGAATTCAGCTCCCAGGAACAGCAGAGGTCAAGGCTCTGGCCACAGTGACAACACAGCCTCTGACATTACAAATATCGCCAAGAAGTGTAATGAGCTCGACCTAAACATAATCGTTATTTGGAAGGTATGTGTATTTGATGATATTTTACTTTCATCAGCAGCTCATTTTTTTTACATCATATAAATAAATTCTAGATGTTTACGTCTTGGTTTCTGTATTGAATCTGCCACATTGTCCCACTTTGCAGTGTTGTAGGATTTAGTTGTATTTGTAATCTTTATCAATAAAAGGTAGAGGTTGATGCTTTGTTCTTGAGTTGAATGTGTTTTATGTGACCAGGCTTCCGTTGTTGAGGACAACAAACAGTTGATCTTAGAAGGTCAGCTTCATGTGGCCCTGCAGACATTCGGCAAAGAGGCCAGGTCTCTGATTCCCAAAGAGGTACGACCTCCTGCTTGTCCACAGCTCAGTTGATGCTACCAGACCTCAGTGCTATTCTGCTTCATTGACTTGGTGTGTGGTGTTTTACCTCACCCCTTATGTTACACACTCACTCAGGGATGCGGTTTTGCCAAGCATTCGTCCTTCTCTTTATGTTTTTGTGTCTCCAGGAAACCCAGGAAATGATGCTCCTCAGGTTTAAGTCGGAGTTGCCTCCTCCAGTCATTCTGCCTTACCCAGAGCTGTCCCAGCTCATCAGAACTAACCTCTGCTACCCTGAAACATTTACTCATCATTTTGTCAAAGAAAGGTAAGACAGCTGTTGTAACCAGGCATTACAATCCGACGGTATTAGACTGTAGATATTGGGAAAAACAGACCTACAATTACTAGGATGCATCATTTAATTTTCTGAGGGTTTTTTATATGCATGTGGGTGAATATTTCTTGTTCTTTAGAGCATTTCAGGTTAATGTTATAATTCCACACATAATTAATGTGTGGAATGTGTATAATGTGTATAATTTCACACTATATGCAATTTTGTGTGAACATAAACAACCTTTCTGTGCGTCTAGAATGTAAAGGGATGTTTTTGTTTGCTGGATGTTATTGAATCAAGCCCTAACCAGCCTTGGCTTTCCTGTTTTCTGCCAAACAAATATTGTTATGTACTTGTTGAGGAATCATAGTAGTTACTGTTGACTGAATAAATGCATTTAGTAGAATGACCTTATGGACTATATTTCAGATTTGATAGTTCCACCCAACTGTAATGTTTCTACAAAGAATATTGAATTAATCTGCTCTTCTTTCTTATCCTAGACTCTGTGTAGGTTGTGTATTATACACCATTTCTGGATGCAATGTTTCAGAAACCTCTAGTTATGTTTAGAGCAAAACTACATGTGTCCTTAATTGTTTTATGCTGTGATATGGAAATTCATATATGTATTAGAATAAACAAAGATTACTGTACCCACAGCTTTTAGTTGTTAAACCAACAGTTTTATTTTAAGCAGGTCATGTACTCATCATGGGTTTTTTTTACTCATCATGTTTTGGCCGTTCTTATTGGTGAATGAACAAAATACAGCTTGATATCAAACTGAGGCTTCAGTATGATGAGACGTTTGAGTTGTTTAACCTCACAGATCAAAGCAGCAGCACTATTACTTTCCAGATACAACAGTATTACTGTAGTGTTGTGAAAAAGTCTTTGTTTGTTTGTCTCTTTCTGCCTTTAGCCTTTGCTTCGTCCCAGTAACTCTGACTCTGTCCAACTGCTCCGTGGTTCAGATAGACGTCGTCATTGACCTGCGACACAGAAGCAGCAGGTATGTTTCCAACACATAAAAACCGGCTTGAATCGGGTTAAACTGGAATATACAATTGTGTTCAAAATAATGGCAAGAGTTAAAAAAGTGAATAATGCTCACAATCTTTTAATAGTTTGTATTTCCATCCACATGTTTTCATTCTACAGACAATGAGATTTACTATAGATCCAGGTTCTCAGTGATGCCACTAATGTGGTATTATGCATTCCAAGGATCTGCTTATAGAATATTCTATGCCATCATTGGCACAGATAAAAGAAAATCTGACCTTGTAAGTTATGATTTTTTTCCCAATATTTGTAAGTAAGGCATTTCTTTACTGCACAACTGCCTAAATTTACTGTCACCACAGCAACTTAATGACGTAAATCCATATTAAATCTATATTTAAATAGGGATTTAAATTATTTTTAAATCCATTATTAGGCCGTCCTACTTCTGATGACTCCAGGATCCTGACCTTGAAACTGGTCAACTCATCCCATCTGATTTGCACCAGACTGAAAATAAATGAAACTGTAACATCTAACAATGGCAATATGATTATATTGGAATTGAACTTCAATGTGTCCCTTACATAATTGAACAGTTATATCTCCAGGACAAATCATCCAATCTGCACCAGACCTTTTGTGCATCAACAGGAAGCACTGATGTGGACATTAATGATGACATCACTAAAACCCTGGAGACTGAGAGAAAACACTGAAGATTATGGAATCACTTGACCTTCTTCTTGTATATGATGTACAATTAAAACCAATAAACATTGCTAACCAACCACATGATGTGTTCCAAAGACTACAGGAAGTCCTCACCAAACTTTCACCACAAAATAGGAAATGACAATAACAACTGTTTGGAAGGCCGGCCTTCAGCAAAACCTTTAAGACGTATTGTGGGACTTGTACTGAAATTAACTGAAGGCAATTTGGAAGATTTGCCAAATGCACCACATAGTGGGACTGGTGCAGGAGCAATGCAAGAGAGTCAACGATGCTGACAGGGTGGCGGCCCAGCAGCTGCCCTGGCCACTGTTGGGCCGGAGCGCCGCTGATCTGCAAGGGCCACAAAGGCTCCTTGCAGCCTCAGTTATATAGTTGTATCTTACTGCTTTTCTTGTAAGACTTTATTTCTTTTTCATTCTCAGTTAATGGGCAAAAGGTCAAAACTATATGTAACATTCCATAAAACATTTTGAATCAAATGAAGAATGTTTTAATCAGACTGTCATACTACAATTTTCCAAAGGGATTGTAGTAAAAAGAAATTAAGACAATTACATTAGTCACACTACACCAGAGGTTCCCAAACTGTGGGGCGTGTCCCCTAGAGGGGGCGCGGGGAGCAGTCTGGAAGAAAAACAAAAAAACTCTGAATGCTATGCGCTGGGTTTTTACCTTAGAATGGCCAACTCTGTTATTCTGATGTCAATTTGATACAGTAGGGGCTTCCACACTTCCCATATCTGTGTCCTCTGTCACTTTTATCAGCAGTTAAAACTGTTTAATCCGTTGTCAACATGTGGTAACCTGTTTTTCGAGCCGTCTTTAAACGCAACATGAGCTCCACGGCGCTGCCCTGGGTTTACACCTGTGTGGCAGTGAAGGAGACCTGATGCTACTGCTGTAGAGCTACAGGTGTGTTAGAATCATGGCAGCAAACCAGCAAAAAGCAAAGAACTTTTCACAGTTTTCCCCCCAAACTAACAGACTGAGTTGAGTAAAGCTGATGCAGGTAAAGTAGCTAAAAGATGACTAGCTAATAACACTACATCACCTTAAGCTTAACAAGTAGCCTGTAGGCTACCGATGTTGTTGTCTATGTTCAGCTATGTACATTAATTTTGCCCCCAAAAACGTTGATCCCCCCAGGGCCAGAGACAGGGAGTCTCTAAGAATCCTCCCCCCCCCATCCCACACGTCGTTCAACCAGACAGCCATTTGTAATCCATAGGGAGGCGCAGGAGAAAAAGTTTGGGAACCATTGAACTACACTACTGTAGTTATTGTATGCGAACATTTAAAGACTGATGTGTGACCATAAAGACATCTACAGCCATGATGATCTAGGGAAGCTAAGTTCATCATGGCTCATTTTCAGGGGTCATAATGATTTCACTTCCTGTCATTCTGTGTCGTTTCCAGCTCCGAGTCTCTGGAGGTCCATTCCTCGTTTGCCTGGGTGGGTCAGACGCAGTACAAGCTGCAGTTGGGGTGCCAGGAGGTGGTGCGCCTCACTCTGCAGGCCTGCTTCTTTCGCGCTGGTGTCTACAACCTGAACACTCCACTGGTTTTTGCTAAGCCAGCTGAACACAGCACACTGTGTGAATCAAGTCAGCAAACATCCAGTCCTGCTCTCATCATCATCAACAACGCCTGTCCTCTCTTATCCTGAGAGGACAGTGGGATGCTACTGACTCACCACAAAGGCACAGCTTTGACTCTGACAGAAATGCTGGTGACTGATGGTGAACGTATGAATCTTTGTTTCATCAGTGGATGAAACACTGGTTGACTTCCTGACACACACAAAGCCTCACCTTCTGTACCCCAGACTCCTCATCCTCTCTCACTGTGTTAGGATTAACCCTAATCCTGACCTGAGAGACTCTAACTTGCACTTTTCTTTACTTACTAACAGAAAGCCAGGGGTGGAAGTCATGTCGACTTGAACATGAAACTGCTTAAAAATATTCTGATTTAGACTCAATAAAAAATAGTCCGTTTTGATGGGTCCTGTCAGGCCGAAGTGACCGCTACTCCCACAGCCTGTGGGCTGATGGTGCCTGTCTGAACTTGGAGTGAGTCCACTTCACACCTCTGCTTAAGTCCTGGACAGAGTGAGACTCATTTTCTAGCTTTATGTTGGCAGTTTGTCTGAATACTGAAGAGCTGTCCTGCTGCCATTCTGGGATCTTCAAAAAAGTGATCATTTCCTTGATGTGCATCAGACTTTTTTCCTCACAGTTCAGATTGTCCTCCGATAGACTTAACATCTCATGTGGAAATTATTTATTTCCAATAGCAGATTGGATGTTAAAATAAAGATAATGATGTTGGCAAAAGGCTATTTTCTCTGGTATATTCAGAGTAAAGAATTATTTATCAAAGGAATAATTGTTTACTTTAAGACATGAAGTAATGCTTTAATACCCACCATGACATTTTTTGTAGTGTTTATTGGCCATATTTTCAATCAGTCTGGCATATAATTAATTCACTAATCACTCATATTTCTCTCAAATAAACAGTCCTATTAATCTGACATCAATTGTTGTCATTGAGCCATCAGTTCCTCAACATTCCTTAGCTACTGAGCTGACATGTCACCAGATGCCTTATAATAAATGAATGAGGTCACGGATAAAAGCGGCCGAAATGAGTTTTCTCACCCCATCTCTATTAGAGAGAGAAGCTCGGTCATCAGCTGCTGCTCCTCCACGTCCAGAGGAGCCAGTTGAGGCTCGGGCATCTGGTCAGGATGCCTCCTGGACGCCTCCCTGGTGAGGAGTTAGTGTCCCACCGGGAGGAGGGGAGACCAGGACACACTGGAGGGACCATGTCTCTCTGCTGGCCTGGGAAGCCTTGGGGTTCATGGAGGAGCTGGAAGAAGAGGAGAGGGAGGGAAGTCTGGGCCTCCCTACTGAAGCTGCTGCCCCCACAATTGGAAGAAGATGGATGGATGTTTCACACCTTATTTAATTGTCGCGCTTGGAGCTTTTCCCAAAATGCTATGTGGAAAAGCCTCCACTGAAAACTGTCCAAAAATCTGGCCCGGTCCAATCCCACTGGACTGCTTTTGAGACCGTGATAATAAAAACAATCCCACCTGGTCCAGTATTGCACAGTACCCCACATCTCTTAAGGTTGGAATATTTTCACAAAGGTTCTCTGAGTTATCTTTGATTTCTTCAGAGGGCAGCTTCACCCTTCTGTCTGCAGCTCCTGGTTCCAGACCAAGTTTCATCTGCGGTGCAGCCAACAGCGTAAGGTTGTTTTGATAAATCTCCCCACATTGGAATGCAGTACATTGAAAGTCAATTGTTTCAGCATAGCAGGGGCAGAAATCAGACGCAGATCTCAGTCAGATTGAAATGGTGATTAATTTAAACATGGTATCAGGTAAAGCATACACATTTAGAATTCAAATAAGTAATTTAAGGCATAACAGTCAGCTTGGTGCAGAAGACGGCTTCCAGTTTGGTCTTTGATCTGTGTAGAATCTCCAGGAACAGGCAGTAGTGGTCTAAGGTAGAACACCTACGTTCTGTGGCAGTTTAAACCAAATTAATGACGATAATTACAAAGGATTAATTATTGCACTTTATTCTCTAGAATAATAAAGTTCATCATTATTCATACCTCTGTGGTCAGTTTTTTTAACATGTTTCTTCTGATTAGAAGTAGATATTGATGACATTTCAAAGTTTTCAAGCCACAGCTGTGACTAATCAGAGAGAATATGTGGGAACCAAAGATTAGGGTGGTGACACAGAGTTCTTCCATCTAAAGACAAACATCGAGACACCAGTGGAAACATGCGGCTCGGCAGCCTTCGGCTCGGCAGCTTAGCTAGGGTTTGATTGTTGTAATACCAAAGATTTTTCCACTAACTGATTTAAATATTTTTTAAATGAAGAAACAAAGATATTCTTCATTTAGAGAAGTTTGTGCATACCAGAAATATTTATACACTCACCAGAGGTTTTAAGTCTAGAAGTTCGGCTGATTGTCACAACAGATTATGAATCACAGCAACTCATTGCATTGTGGTATCTAGACAAGGTGAAGGTTAATGTGAAGCTCTGAAGGAGAACTACAGCAGCAGAAGACGCCATCCTGGTGTCATTCCACTCAGAGCAGGAAACTGAGACTACGGGTCACAAAGACTCACCAAAACTTAACAGAAACCTTGGGGAGATGTTGCCTGGTCCCTGAATCATGATCAGAACTTATGTCTTAGATCCATCCTGTGTTCCATCAGTATCCCAGGCTGCTGGTGACGTCATGGTGAGGAGAGAACATTCTTGGCACACTTTTTGCCTCAGTGTCAACTGAGTATTGTTTCAACAACAGACTATTTAAGTAAAATGGTGTGGTTCACAGAGTATGAAGTTAATTTTTTCCCCCAATTGTTCAATGAAAAGAAAACTAGCCTCATTTAAGTAAAATAAGATTGTAATAAAAACTTTTGGAAATGTAATGATTTTTGTTTTTTTTTAAAAAACAAACGTTTTAACTTTTTCAAAAATTAAATACATTTTTGTCTTGTGAACTTAAAAAGTTATTTGCCAAACATTTATTTGCACACATCAGAAATCTTTTGTTGCGATTTTAGGCCCTGACCACAACGTCATGGCAAAACATTGAGTCACAAAAAAAAACTTAGAATAGCAAGAAAAGATGGCATGCACAAATTAATTTTACAAATAATTTGTTCACTTCATGAGAAAAATATGTGTGATTTAAAAAATTTTTTAAAAAAAGCTTTTCTCATAGTGACATGCATTAACAATTTAATTTTTACTTTTTTTATTTTCCTTTTTTCTGCAGTTCTACATTAAAGTTTGATGCAGCTCTGCTTTCCTGAATGGATTGTCTTCAT